>JAYEPQ010000014.1:18935950-19138450 GCA_036321105.1 Dracaena cambodiana | reverse complement strand
TAATTTAAACATGAATTTGCAAATGGCATTATCCTGCCCATCACCATAACAGACGTTGCGTTGTATGGCATAAATATAACAGATTTACGCAGAGCTATGCATAGTTACGCAAGGTGACAACGTATGTGGCACCGCAGGTGGCACCGCTTGTGTCCACCCGGGGGTGGCACCGGGGGTGGCACCTCGCGGGTGCCCGCCCGCGGGTGGCATTGCGGGTGCCTGCCCGCGGGTGGTGCCTACCCTGCAGGTGTCCACACTGCTATTTTTTTTTTAAGTGAAGATTTGGACTAAAGTTTTATTTTCTCTCTTACAGTTCCTTATTCAACAGATCCTTTATCCAAAAATCATTACTTCGGATTTTCGGACAGTCCGAATAATCAATCTCACTTTGGATTTGACGGTCACATCCCTTTAGTGGAGGAACGAAGTAGTGCGGATCGACGGCAAAGAATTATTAGCTGCAACCCACTCACAACTCGTTAGTTAATCATTAATTCCGTCTTTGAGGAAGCAAATAGACAGATTTTGAAGAAGCCACAATTTCTTTTTGAGATGTCGTCAACCAACCAGACGAAGACTTATGGGACACCACTAAGTGGTTGAACAATGCTGGAGGTCGACACATGTTTATCCTAGACTTGGAGCGTAGCTATTCGTATGATGTCTTGGCCGATCACCCGCGGTAGTCATGGCATTGCGACAGGGAGATTTAACAAAATCGACCCATTTGTAAACGGCCCAGCAAAATATGTTACAAATCTATTGCCTGGTAGATTCGGCAAAAGACCTACCTGTTGGAGAGCATCCGAAACAAGCAGATACCTTTATTAACCAATTTGCGGATGCCAATGGTCAATTCCCAGCTCATGATTTCCGCACTCCTGGATGGATTCACTCCACTTCACGATTATGGTGGTCTCGGATGACCAATTTCATTCTAGTGAATTTCAAAACACATTTATAGAGGCTTGGCCTTTATCGTGCGGTGAGTAATGTACAGTTTGGTCTTCCACATAGCTCCCCTCACTTCTTCTGTATACTGGAGATGTATAATCAGGAGACCAATACTTTCTTCACCCATGTTGGAGAATTGAGATTCGCACTTCATGAGATGCATGAAATTTCAGCATTATCCATAGGCGAAACCCTTTATGAGGAGTATGTCCCGAATATGAAAGAACTACTCCACCTCAAGGCTATTCCCAACGCATACTCAACTTATTGGGAGCTAATGTGTCACTATAACATTTGCGCCGATATCTCCAAGCCACGAAATCAAGGGGCGCGCCAGGCCCGAAATCAAGGGGTGCGACATAAGGTATGGGCAGAATATCTATTCCAAAATTTGAAAAAAAATGAGCGTAGTATCCAAATACGGGCTGCTTGCGATATGGATACTATCAATGAAAGGATTGGTGCCTGCTTCGCAACCACATATACAGTATAATCTGATGAAGATGGGTTTAAACCTCAGACCGTTTTTGAAAGTTACCACTACCAGGCAGCTTCCCCTTTGTCGGACAATGATATTTTAGCCGGATATCTCATATTGTGATTGAAGCATTGTGTAGTACCCACCTTGTGTTGTGAAACTGTCACCGTTGAAGTTATTTACCCTGCAGTCTTACTAGCGTTCGGCCAGCCTCTGGGACTATTACCAGCTATGCTTTGTAGTCTGCAACGTAGCTTGAGAGATATAATTACTCAATTTTGCAAAGTCCAGCAGGTGGAAGATAAGGATGGTAACAATATCTTCAAAATGCCTAATCCGCATATTGACCTGCCATTCACTTATTTGATGATTTGGTTTGTGCTGCATTGTCCCGAACTAATGACTTCCCCTTCAGGAATCATTGATCATGCCACTCCTTATGTGCAGCGCTTCGAAAACTGCTCCTGGAATAAAAAGTACATGGCTAAGATCCGACAAATCCTTGGGCGACACCAAAACTATCATATTTACTGCTGTTTTCTAAAGTTTCTCGGAGGAGGTTATAACAGCCAACTTGAAGATAGTCCTGGAAATGATGGCTATACAACCTTGCCCGTCGGGTTGCTTCTGGTGGCTCATCAATATCCGACCAAGTCATTTAATTTTTCGACAAGGTCGAATTTGTTTTATGGAGCCCTATACACCAAGTCGTTTCGCGCGTCAGTTCGGGTATGATCAGCTATATGTTGGCAACCCAAACTCTTATCTCCATCATGAGGGAAATCTTTTCGAGGGTGCGCGAGGATGGTATCATTTTGCGACGGGAGGGACAAAGGCATCATTTACCCTTCCAAGCCAATCACCATCTCTTTTTGCATCAATGGGATTCTGCAATTGGTACCATCTTGCAGATATTATCCCTGGTGACTATCAGGTGAATCATTCCTTTTTAAAGTTTATTGAGGCATCATATAGATCCTCGAAAAAAGGCCTGACGCGTGAATTCCAGTCCATAAGCACCTCTCTTAGTTCTGATAACAACGATGAGGATGGACAAGATGATACTTCTACTCCAGCCTCTCCTCATGGAGGCAAATCCATGTCGAAGCGTTCAAACACTAGAAGAGTCTAGGTCCCTCAAAAGAAGAAGAAGAAGTTTCAGGCTCGAGTCGATAATTCGGTCCTTGGACGAACTGTGAGTCATTCAGATCTGCCGACCATGACTCATTCAGATCCACCAACCACAAGTCATTCAGGTCTTCCGACCACAACATCTATAGTCTCACCAATCATTCCATCGAGAAATGACTTTCCGGTTATCACTTCGGCATTTGGGTCAGGAGGACCTTTGTCTACCACAACTTCTCCAGTCTTTTCTAACGTAACACCGCCAATGATTTTTTCTAACGAGACTGCTAGAATGTATGGTTTTGCAGCTTTCTCCATACTTAAGACACCTCCTACTGTAAGTCCAGTCCCTAAAATTACAAATTTTGACAGCAGCGGACCAACCATCAGGGACACAGGAGTCTTAGAGCCGACGGGTATTGCATTGGGAGATACTGCACTAGATGACTTTCCATCATCTCCCAGTGAAACCGCTTTGCTTAGCCCAACACCACGACTTGCCTCTTCAGGTGAGCATTTTTCTTTAAGAATTGGACTTTACTCCTCCTTTTCCAGCCCCCATTTTTTTTAAGTACATATTCATTTGTATTTCAGGTGGCGAAGATCTAATGACTCACGCCTCCCTGGCCACCAAATCAGATTCTTTGGAACTAGTGGATTATTCTGGTGTAAGTGGGGGCAATTTGCGACTTTGACGGTCTAGGCTCCGATGGAGAGTTCGACAATGATTACTTTTATCAACCCAACATGGAGATCTGGTTCTATTCCCATAACTGCCACCGATACCCCCAGAGGTTTTAACTGCCACCGATACAATTCTTCCAGCAGGTATTTGCGCACTTTCTCTTTATTGCAAAAATCTTTTTGATGATAATACCTGACCATTTTATTTATATCAGATGCAGGTGATGTTAATGCATCTTTAATATCTTCTTCGGAGGCTTTAGTAAAGTCTGTGAGCACAGAAAGCTTTCTTTCGCCAACACGCATGGTTTCATCACGTTCCGATGCCATGGGATCGACGTTTGGCGCAGCGGCCATGCCGCTAGTTTCAACGATCTCGACAACAGAGGTAATGATAACTCCAGCCAGAGTTGTGACTAATTCATTGGGTGCGGCGGCTACTCCATTATCAGAATCACATATGGCATCAGAACCTCCTACTGTCACTCCAGCATCCATACTCCTCTTCATGCAGCTTCAACAAATTCAAAACAGAATTCGGTCTCCGGCTTTAGTGAAAGAATTATTAGTCGCAACGTCGAACTCTTTCTCGAACTCTTTTATGGATGCATTGAGGAGATCCTCAAAGGAGAGGATTCTCTGGAGAAGGTCCATCCTCTCATAGTGAGTCACCTAGACCATATCACCAGGATTGGAGGACCGCAGCGGGCAGCTCCTTATAGGGCTCGATGGGACGAGCTGGAGGTCCAATTGTCATTGCTCAATAGTCTGCGCCAAGCCGATCTTGCCGAGATGACAAACCAAGAAGTGGCTCGCTTACGAGCCCAAAACTTGGCTTTTCATGCCGAACTGCAGCGGAATATAGAACATCAGACCCAACTAGTCGCGGGACTCCAAGGTTCTTCAGAGAAGTTAACTTGGGACCTGGCCCAAATTGAGAATAATATCGAACACCGCCGTAACTCAATAAGCCGCGAGCGGGAAATCATTACTAAAGCTCAAGCCTTGATTGCTAATCTCGAACTTGAATTCAAACTTTTTCTGGCAAAGCATCTGAGATCTCACGGCAAAAGGAACAAACCGAGCATGATATCGTCGTCGGCATCAGGGAGTTAGAAGAATTCAAGACTCAAGCTGCACAATAACCTCCCATGGATGAAATGGACTTGCAGAGGAGAGCTTTAGAGACAACATGAGAGAGCCTCCACCATAGGCTGCAAGAGGTAGAAGATGCTTTAAAGGCTTTGTCTCAGAAGTAATTATTATCATTACTTATTGGTTATTTGTAATAATACAAAAAAAAAGACTTTGTTGTGTGCTGCTGTATCATTATCATTATTATCTTTCTCTTCTTTTTTTAAAAAAAAGAAAAGCAAATTTACTATTATTTATCTATTTATTCTTATTTTATTACATACGTATATGTATTTTATACACTTCATAGATAGTGACTCAAGCTATTCAGAGGCTCAGGACTTGATAGTGAGAGTTTTCAGATAAATTTAATCCTAACTGTTCAGCGACATATAGTGCGACCTATTAGGATTTACGAACAATAGGCAGATGTATGATGTTAATGTGCCTAATAATGTCAAGCAGAGGTATAATATTAACGTGCTCATAGGATGACAAGCAGAGGTATAATGTTAACATGCTTATAGAATGACAAGCAGAGATATAATGTTAACGTGCTCATTAGAGTCCTAACAGTTCAGTGACATCTAGTATGACGGATTAGGAAAAGTTAGAGGAAACATTAAATGTGTCTTGGAGCTCAACCTATTCAGACGATCTGGTCGTGAGAAGAACAAGCTGACTAAACAGAGGTGACGGTTAACGTATTTAGCGTTGGAATTGGACTATCAGAGGTAACTGTTAACTTGATAGGGAGATGATTTTCGTCAGAGTTCATTTTTAACTTAACGATATCAAAAACAAGTTCATCAGAAGCTGTAATATTGGACTTGATGAAGTGCGAGTTTTCTTTTCTGTCAGAGGTGAAACCTTAATATGACAGGAGATTTAGTCGGATTTTATCTCATTTGATTTTGAATTATAATGTCAGAGGTATGATTTTAACTTGACAAATATTTTGGAGTGTCACTTGCTCTGCTGGAGAAAAAATGACGAGAAAAGTTTTGGTTTCAGAGGTGAAATCTTAGCGTGACAAGAGATTTATCTGATTAGGATTTTTAGCAAACCCCCAACTATCAACGGATTTGATTAGCCATTACCAACTACCATTTGAGTCGGGCTAGCCATGCTATTCCCCTCAGCATGGTGAGTTGTCGAGAGTTTCGTTTGGGCTTAAATGCCAAACTTTTCCTCTTCCCTTTACTTTAGCATTTTTGGATAGTGAAGTATCCTTGTATTCGGATAAGGCTACTATTGTGACAGATTTGTCATGGGATTTTTAGCAAACTCCCAGCTATTAACGGATTTGATTAGACTTTACCAACTACCGTTTGAGTTGTGCTAGCCATACTCTTCCCCTCAGTATGGAGAGTTGTTGAGAATTTTGTTTGGGCTTAAATGCCAAACTTTTCCTCTTCCCTTTGCCTTAGCGGCGTTGGGCAATTCATACTTTTACCCCCAGCATGAAGGGGTTGGCGAGAAACTGGTTCTCTTCCCGTTGCCTTGACGATATTGGGCAGTTCATACTTTTTACCCCCATCATGGTGGGATTGGCGAGAAATTTATTCTCTTCCCGTCACCTTGACAGCATTAGATAGTTCATGCTTTTTTATCCCGAGCATGGTAGGGTTGGCGAGAAGCTGGTTCTCTTCCCTTTGCCTTGACGGCGTTGGGTGATTCATACTTTTTACCCCCAGTCTGATAGGGTTGGCGAGAAGTTGGTTCTCATCCCTTTGTCTTGACGGCATTGGGTGATTCATACTTTTTACCCCCAGTATGATGGGGTTGGCGAGAAGCTGGTTCTCTTCCCTTTGCCTTGACGATGTTGGGCATTTCTTTTTTTTTTTTAAGAATAATATTTCTTAAGGAATTTTCCATTAATTGGCATCATCATCCGATCTCCATGTTGATTAATCAATCGGTATGCTCCATTTGAGTAGACCATCTCTACTACAAATGGGCCTTCCCATTTTGGCTGAAATTTGCCCTTAGTCTTGTGCGTCGGAATCATAGGACGCCTGACCGCTAAGACCAAGTCACCCACTTTGAAAGTTCGTTCCTTCACCTTTTTGTTGAAGGCTCGGGATATTCGCGTCTGATAAAACTCTATTTGCTATTGAGCCTTTAAGCGCTTCTCATCCAATGCTTCTAATTCCCGAAGTCGTTGGCTATGTTTTTCCTCAGTGGTCATTCTTGTAGCTAATGCCACCCGAAGAGAAGGAATTTGAATTTCTAGAGGTAGTATAGCTTTGCAACCATACACCAAAGAAAATGGTGTACTCTTTGTCGGTGTCATAACCGTTGTGCGATAAGCCCATAGACATGCTCCCAATTTCTTGTCCCAATCGCGCTGACTTGAAGTGACAAATTTCTGCAAAACCTTCACAATGGTCTTGTTGAATGTTTCAGCTTGACCATTTGCGGCAAGATTATATAGAGACGAAAATATATTATGTATTATGAACTTATCACAGAATTTAGTATAGGCCTTGCTCGTGAATTGAGAGCCGTTGTCACTGATGATCCGTTTAGGAACACCAAAGCGATAAATGATGTGGTGTTTGATGAAACTGACCACATCATTTATTTTTACTTCTCTCAAAGGGATAGCTTCTACCCATTTTGAGAAGTAATCGGTTAAAACCAGTATAAACCGATGTCCGCGAGAAGGTGGTAGAGCAATGGGACTAATGATATCCATTCCCCACGTCTCGAATGGCCATGTAATTGCGGTTGGATGTAGGTATTCTGCGGCCTGGTGTATGTAGTTTGCATGCACCTGACACGCATGGCATTTCTTCGCATATGTCAAGGCATCTGACATTATTGTCGGCCAGTAATAACCCATTCTTCTTATTCAGTCTCCCAATTTAGGTCCCGGCTGGTGAGCACCATAGACCCGTCATGTGCTTCTTTGAGCACTTCTTATGCTTCTTGTTGTGATAAGCACCGAAGTAAAACTCCACCTGGTATTTCCGATATAAGGTACTCACAATGTTGAATTATAATGTGCTTCTTTGATCACAATGTTGAATTATACACTCATCATGCACAAAACTATTTAATTCATTTTGAATCATATCTACTTCAGAAGATGACTGGACTGATTGCTCGTTGGAGTCAAATATGTTCAAACTATTAGATGGTTGATATATAAAAAGTTTAGCTTGAGAAATCACTTTAAGAAGATCTTCCATATAAGATTCAATTTTAGAGGATGATTTTTGAGATGATGATTTTAGCAAAACTTCTATATCTTTCTCTATTCTACGTTTTCGTTCCTCAGACTCATGATCGTAATTTTCCTTATTTTTCTCAAATGATTGCATCTCGAGATCATGAGTGAAATTTGAAGAATGATATGATGGATCCATGTACTGATATGAAGAATGATAAGAATGATATCATGCGAAAATTCGCGCTTGCTTAGGCGCAACATACCCGATTACTCGGTTCATACTCTTTTCTTTTTCTTTTTCTTTTTTTTAGAATATTTCACCTTTCATGCGAATATTTACGCTTACTTAGGCGTAAAGTACCCGATTACTTAGATCATACTCTTTTTTTTTCACTCTTGAGGCTATTGCCTTAATACCAGGCGCACCCCATTATTTTATCACTCTCGAGACTATTGCTTTAATACCAGGCTCACCCCATTATTTTATTCTCACTTTTTTTTTCCTTTTTTCTATTTTTCTTTTTTTTTAGAGAGAGACGACTTACTCAATCGTTATCATCTTTGTCTTTAACCTAATAAACTATTGTGAAGTGAAAAATAGATGTATACTTGCCTCAAAACTACTGTTAGTGGTATTTATTTTTCAGATTTTGATCTTTTTCATAAAATTCAAAATGTATTATCCAATCTACTCTCCTATCCAATTTCAAATCTAAATTTGTTCCTTTATCTGTAAATAGTTTGATCTATTGAAAAAAATACATAAAATTTTTTTAATTTATTTTTTTTCAGTTTTTTTTAATTTTTTTTCAGTTTTTTTTAATTTTTTTTTCAGTTAGTTATCCTAAAACCTACCCCAAGTGTAAAATAAAGAAACCCAAAAATCTAAAAAAAAAAAAATCCCAAAAATAAAAATAAAATCCTAAAAATCCTAAGAAATAAAAATCTCCTAATCCACTCCCCCACACCTAAACTTGTGTATGCCCTCATACAAAAACCAAGCGTGGTAAAATAAAAAAGAAAACTATTATACAAATATTATACACTAATTATAAAATTCAAACAGTTACGACCTCTTGATCGCTTTCCACTCTCATAATGTGTCCTTCTACGTTTTGATATGGATGAACTTAGCCTTTTTTTCAGTTTTGCATTTAATCTCTCCATCTTGTTTTTTATTTTTCTCAATTTTTTTTCTACTTTTCTTTTTTTTATTCAATAATAAAATTTTGAGGTTGGAAAGCGTACATTTACCATCGTTCGTATTCCCTCTACGAGCATCTTTCATATTTGTAAGTATTTTAGTTTTATCAATGTGTGAAATAACATACTCACTTTGGTATTGTGGAATCATTAGCTTAATTTTGGAGGGCTCTTTTAAGTCATCAGGTACCATGACCTCTTCTTTTTTATGTTCCTTCCTTTCCTCAATTATTAGGGGCTTGTCATGCAAATTTTCTTCAAACCTGTCATCAAAATTCTCAAAAGAAAATGTTATACTAGTAGACTTATCATTAATCAAGTTATTATGAATGGATAAAAATTCTTCTTCACAAATTTCTTCATAATTTCCATCAAAAGAATCAAATGATAATGTGTCACTAGCAAGCTCACCATCAAACAAAATATTTTCTTTATCACTAGTTTCTTCATAATTATTGCCACAATGGTCTAAAATAGGTTGATCACAATGTTGAATTATACACTCATCATGCACAAAACTATTTAATTCATTTTGAATCATATCTACTTCAGAAGATGACTGGAGCGATTGCTCGTTGGAGTCAGATATGTTCAAACTATTAGATGGTTGATCTATAAAAAGTTTAGCTTGAGAAATTGCTTTAAGAAGATCTTCCATATAAGATTCAATTTTAGAGGATGATTTTTGAGATGATGATTTTAGCAAAACTTCTATATCTTTCTCTATTCTACGTTTTCGTTCCTCAGACTCATGATCGTAATTTTCCTTATTTTTCTCAAATGATTGTATCTCGAGATCATGAGTGAAATTTGAAGAATGATATGATGGATCCATGTACATACTTGATGACAGATATGAAGTGGTTGGAGGTAGATTCTCATGACATGCATATCTCGCTTCTAATCTTTTTAATCTTTCATCTAACATATTCAATTGAATATCTTGTTCATGACTGAATGTAGAACATGAAGATAAATAGCCCATAAAGAAATGATCAGATGGAAGATTCTCTTGATATGGCTCTTGATTATATGCAAAATTAGAATTATTCATCCACTCATAATTGTAATTTTGTGTATAAGAAGCGCTCGTAGGTTCATCATATGTATTGTGAATTTGATTATGACCTAGTCCTAGCGAACTTCCTATCCATGGACACTGATAATAATTATGATATAGATCACGATAATGATAACAACCAGTTTGATTTTGAAATATTTTTTTTTAATTTTTTTTTTTGAAAAAGAGGTGGAGAGGGAGAGAGATGGAAAAGAAATAAAAAAGATTTTTTTTTTTGAATTTTTTTACAAAACCAGAGACACAAAATACAGAACTGAAGAAAATTTGGGACTCGAATTTACCTGGATGGCCGCCAAATAGCAGCCTCTAAGTAGCGGCCAAACCAGAGAGGTTTGCTCTCTAGTTTCTGCTACGCAGATATAGGCTTTTTTGATCATTTTTGTCTTCCTGTATCTGCACTTTATGGTCTCTGCACACTCAACACACACTGTTAACCCGTAAAACGTTAGAAAATAGAAAGAAAAACACCGTCGATCCCCGACAACGGCGCCAAAAACTTGATGTGAAAAATTACTGCAAGCGCACAGTGTCGGTGTAGCGCTGTACAGGTCGTCGCACAGGTATCTATGGTATTTTACGATTCTTACTAATTCTATAGTCTAACGGATTAACAAAAAAATTTAGGTTAAAGTTTGATTGTTCTAATTAGCCTAGAATCTAGAATCCACTAGTTTCCAACCATATTCTTACTTCTATTAACTTCTTCTCTCATAAAAATTTGATCTTTTTAGTTTAATCTTTATCTAAAGTGCCCTAAGCATGAGCTATGAAGTGGTGTGCAAGTATAACTCATTAAAGATACTACTTTTCATAAAAACAAACTAAATCTTTAGATAATTCAATGAAAAAGATAAAATCAACAACCCCAAACCCTAACTAAGCGTAGGCTATCATGAAACCTAATTCAAATATAACCTATCAAAGTCTTAATCTTCGAGTTCTTGTATTTTGAACTTTTTATAGAAGAATCATGTCTTTATTATTTTTATTTAAGAAGAAAATACTAGAGAGTAATTACATGATGGATCATAACTTCATCTACATCCTAGAGCTAAACTAATTAGCTACTCATGATTCTAGAAGGCAATTAAATCTAATCTAGAAAGCAAATAAATCTATACTAGAAAGCAAATAAATCTATACTAGAAAGCGAATAAAGAATTAAAAGCAATGGCTTACCTCTGGAGCACGGTATTGTGGCCGCCACCCCTTCAGCAAAACCCTAATTTTATTAATAAAAATTAATCTACAATTACACCTAAAAAGCTCTCTTCAAATTACAAGAATTTATGGGGTATTTATAACCCAAATACAATCCTATTTCCACTCAAACTCAATAAAAAAAGATATGATCCTAATCCAATACAAACTAATCTCAAGATATATAATCTTAATCCAATCCATAGGTATTAGAAACCAATGGTTGAGATTAGATGGCATAAAATACTAATTTTCGGGTCCAAACCCCGAAATTAAGTTCAGCACACCCGTAACCCGCTGGATTGGATTTTCCACTCTACAGTACTTCAGTAAAATGGCCATAACTTTTGCATCT
This sequence comes from Dracaena cambodiana, assembly GCA_036321105.1. NCBI lineage: Eukaryota > Viridiplantae > Streptophyta > Magnoliopsida > Asparagales > Asparagaceae > Dracaena > Dracaena cambodiana. Next base: position 19,127,055 of record JAYEPQ010000014.1, on the reverse strand, counting down.
GAACTCAGATTGATCTGTTCTTAGACTCGTTTCGAAGATAATTCCGAGATCTACAAATGTTCCCCATATGAAATTTTCCAGTTTAAACTTTATCTTGGCCGAATATGCTCTGGAATCTGCTGCTGCTACACTTGAGTTTCTGTCTTCACCATGATTGACTCTTTTTGCTCGTTTTCTTAACAAATTTGCTTTATCTTCTTCTCTTCCATACAAATCCTTTGTTATCTATAAAAACACACTAAATATACCTGAGTAGCAATTATTTATATACAAAAAATATATAAAATATGGGAGGAAAAATACAAAATATGATACTTATCACACCCCCACACCTATCTTTTGCTAAGTATCGAGCAAAACCTAAACCTAAAAAGAAAAATAAAAAACCTAACTCACTTTCGCAGGAATCACGATTGCACTTAGCATGTGCAACAAGCCTTTAAACCCCTAGGTTACCCTAGTGGACGAGTGTTGTCTCGTGAGGGTTTGCAGTGAATATACCCACAAAATTCAAGAAGAAAATAGATTAAGGAATAAAGAAAAAAAATAAGGATAACCAAAAATCAAGAAAAATAGAAATTTTATACAAAAGAAAGAAAAATCTCTTTTTTTATGATATTTTCATCAATTAATCTCACTAATATACAAACTCAAGAACGCATTTAGATTATCAATTTTCAAATCGAGCGTCATATCAGATACACTTATCATTTTAATCAAAAATTTAAATCCTATTTTTCAATACCCACTAACAGATAATTCATTGGCTCCTATACAACTATGTGCACGTGTGATAGTTTATTTCGGCCTTGAACTCAAACTCTAACTCATGATTCATCTCCTCTCTCATAACAAATTTTTTTTTGTTTTTTTTCTTTTTTTTTTAAGAATATTTCACCTTTCATGCGAAAATTCGCGCTTGCTTAGGCGCAACATACCCGATTACTCGGTTCATACTCTTTTCTTTTTCTTTTTCTTTTTTTTAGAATATTTCACCTTTCATGCGAATATTTACGCTTACTTAGGCGTAAAGTACCCGATTACTTAGATCATACTCTTTTTTTTTCACTCTTGAGGCTATTGCCTTAATACCAGGCGCACCCCATTATTTTATCACTCTCGAGACTATTGCTTTAATACCAGGCTCACCCCATTATTTTATTCTCACTTTTTTTTTCCTTTTTTCTATTTTTCTTTTTTTTTAGAGAGAGACGACTTACTCAATCGTTATCATCTTTGTCTTTAACCTAATAAACTATTGTGAAGTGAAAAATAGATGTATACTTGCCTCAAAACTACTGTTAGTGGTATTTATTTTTCAGATTTTGATCTTTTTCATAAAATTCAAAATGTATTATCCAATCTACTCTCCTATCCAATTTCAAATCTAAATTTGTTCCTTTATCTGTAAATAGTTTGATCTATTGAAAAAAATACATAAAATTTTTTTAATTTATTTTTTTTCAGTTTTTTTTAATTTTTTTTCAGTTTTTTTTAATTTTTTTTTCAGTTAGTTATCCTAAAACCTACCCCAAGTGTAAAATAAAGAAACCCAAAAATCTAAAAAAAAAAAAATCCCAAAAATAAAAATAAAATCCTAAAAATCCTAAGAAATAAAAATCTCCTAATCCACTCCCCCACACCTAAACTTGTGTATGCCCTCATACAAAAACCAAGCGTGGTAAAATAAAAAAGAAAACTATTATACAAATATTATACACTAATTATAAAATTCAAACAGTTACGACCTCTTGATCGCTTTCCACTCTCATAATGTGTCCTTCTACGTTTTGATATGGATGAACTTAGCCTTTTTTTCAGTTTTGCATTTAATCTCTCCATCTTGTTTTTTATTTTTCTCAATTTTTTTTCTACTTTTCTTTTTTTTATTCAATAATAAAATTTTGAGGTTGGAAAGCGTACATTTACCATCGTTCGTATTCCCTCTACGAGCATCTTTCATATTTGTAAGTATTTTAGTTTTATCAATGTGTGAAATAACATACTCACTTTGGTATTGTGGAATCATTAGCTTAATTTTGGAGGGCTCTTTTAAGTCATCAGGTACCATGACCTCTTCTTTTTTATGTTCCTTCCTTTCCTCAATTATTAGGGGCTTGTCATGCAAATTTTCTTCAAACCTGTCATCAAAATTCTCAAAAGAAAATGTTATACTAGTAGACTTATCATTAATCAAGTTATTATGAATGGATAAAAATTCTTCTTCACAAATTTCTTCATAATTTCCATCAAAAGAATCAAATGATAATGTGTCACTAGCAAGCTCACCATCAAACAAAATATTTTCTTTATCACTAGTTTCTTCATAATTATTGCCACAATGGTCTAAAATAGGTTGATCACAATGTTGAATTATACACTCATCATGCACAAAACTATTTAATTCATTTTGAATCATATCTACTTCAGAAGATGACTGGAGCGATTGCTCGTTGGAGTCAGATATGTTCAAACTATTAGATGGTTGATCTATAAAAAGTTTAGCTTGAGAAATTGCTTTAAGAAGATCTTCCATATAAGATTCAATTTTAGAGGATGATTTTTGAGATGATGATTTTAGCAAAACTTCTATATCTTTCTCTATTCTACGTTTTCGTTCCTCAGACTCATGATCGTAATTTTCCTTATTTTTCTCAAATGATTGTATCTCGAGATCATGAGTGAAATTTGAAGAATGATATGATGGATCCATGTACATACTTGATGACAGATATGAAGTGGTTGGAGGTAGATTCTCATGACATGCATATCTCGCTTCTAATCTTTTTAATCTTTCATCTAACATATTCAATTGAATATCTTGTTCATGACTGAATGTAGAACATGAAGATAAATAGCCCATAAAGAAATGATCAGATGGAAGATTCTCTTGATATGGCTCTTGATTATATGCAAAATTAGAATTATTCATCCACTCATAATTGTAATTTTGTGTATAAGAAGCGCTCGTAGGTTCATCATATGTATTGTGAATTTGATTATGACCTAGTCCTAGCGAACTTCCTATCCATGGACACTGATAATAATTATGATATGGATCACGATAATGATAACAACCAGTTTGATTTTGAAACATTTTTTTTTTAATTTTTTTTTTGAAAAAGAGGTGGAGAGGGAGAGAGATGGAAAAGAAATAAAAAAGATTTTTTTTTTGAATTTTTTTACAAAACCAGAGACACAAAATACAAAACTGAAGAAAATTTGGGACTCGAATTTACCTGGATGGCCGCCAAATAGCAGGCTCTAAATAGCGGCCAAACCAGAGAGGTTTGCCCTCTAGTTTCTGCTACGCAGATATAGGCTTTTTTGATCCTTTTTGTCTTCCTGTATCTGCACTTTATGGTCTCTGCACACTCAACACACACTGTTAACCCGTAAAACGTTAGAAAAAAAAAGAAAAACACCGTCGATCCCCGACAACGGCGCCAAAAACTTGATGTGATAAATTACTGCAAGCGCACAGTGTCGGTGTAGCGCTGTACAGGTCGTCCCACAGATATCTAAGGTATTTTACGATTCTTACTAATTCTATAGTCTAACGGATTAACAAAGAATTTTAGGTTAAAGTTTGGTTGTTCTAATTAGCCTAGAATCTAGAATCCACTAGTTTCCAACCATGTTCTTACTTCTATTAACTTCTTCTCTCATAAAAATTTGATCTTTTTAGTTTAATCTTTATTTAAAGTGCCCTAAGTATGAGCTATCAAGTGGTGTGCAAGTATAACTCATCAAAGATACTACTTTTCATAAAAACAAACTAAATATTTAGATAATTCAATGAAAAAGATAAATTCAACAACCCCAAACCCTAACTAAGCATAGGCTATCAAGAAACCTAATTCAAGTATAACCTATCAAAATCTTAATCTTCGAGTTCTTGTATTTTAAACTTTTTATAGAAGAATCATGTCTTTATTATTTTTATTTAAGAAGAAAATACTAGAGAGCAATTACATGATGGATCCTAACTTCATCTACATCCTAGAGCTAAACTAATTAGCTATTCATGATTCTAGAAAGCAATTAAATCTAATCTAGAAAGCAAATAAATCTATACTAGAAAGCAAATAAATTTATACTAGAAAACGAATAAAGAATTAAAAGCAATGACTTACCTCTGGAGCACGGTATTGTGGCCGCCACCCCTTCAGCAAAACCCTAATTTTATTAATAAAAATTAATCTACAATTACACCTAAAAAGCTCTCTTCAATTTACAAGAATTTATGGGGTATTTATAACCCAAATACAATCCTACTTCTACTCAAACTCAATAAAAAAAGATATGATCCTACTCCAATACAAACTAATCTCAAGATATATAATCTTAATCCAATCCATAGGTATTAGAAACCAATGGTTGAGATTAGATAGCATAAAATACTAATTTTCGGGTCCAAACCCCGAAATTAAGTTCAACACACCCGTAACCCGCTGGATTGGATTTTCCCCTCTGCAGTACTTTAGTAAAATGGCCATAACGTTTGCATCCGAACTCAGATTGATCTGTTCTTAGACTTGTTTCGAAGTTAATTCCGAGATCTACAAATGTTCCCCATATGAAAGTTTCCAGTTTAAACTTTATCTTGGCCGAATATGCTCTTGAATCTGCTGCTGCTACACTTGAGTTTCTGTCTTCAACATGATTGACTCTTTTTGCTCGTATTCTTAACAAATTTTCTTCATCTTCTTCTCTTCCATACAAATCCTTTGTTATCTATAAAAACACACTAAATATAACTGAGTAGCAATTATTTATATACAAAAAATAGATAAAATATGGGAGGAAAAATACAAAATATGATACTTATCACGCTCCATCAAAGAACAGCTACCAAATCGGTTCTTTAGAGACCATATTGGCTCCTGCCATCTCATCTGGAACATCCTCATAAAGTTTTGAGAATTGTGGGATAGGATGCTGTGCTAAGAAATCAGCAATCGCGTATCCCTTGATCGCCTTTTGTGGTATAAATTGCATGTCATATTGCGATAGGAGGATCGACCAATTAGCTAATCTGCAATTGAGTGACCCAGGCTTGGTCATGAGCACTCTCAGAGGATTTACTCGAGAAATCACATGGATTGTTTGGCCTACTAAGTAATGTCGCATTTTCTGAACTGCAAATACCAAGGCCAAGCATTATTTCTCTACTAGAGTGTACCGATGTTCGGCGCCTACCATAGTTCTACTAAGGTAGTAAATGGCTTGTTCGTGGCCGGAGTCATTAGTTTGGGCTAACAGGGCGCCAAGTGAATGGTCCATTGCCCGAACGTATATCAAGAATGGTTTTCCTGATACAGGGGCTACCAGTACCGGAGGCTTTGTGAGGTATTTCTTGAGATCCTCAAAGGCTTATTGACAAGCTTCATCCCAAACGAACGACACTCCTTTCTTCGTTAACTTGGTGAAAGGTTGGCATCGCCCTGAAAGATTGGCGATAAATCTCTGAATATATGCCAGTCTCCCTTGTAATCCACGAAGTTCTTTAAGGTTTTTTGGTAGCTGCATCTCTTGAATTGCTTTTACCTTTTCTGGGTCTAAATAAATACCCTTGGATGTAACAACGAAACTAAGGAATTTGCCACTAGAGACACCGAGAAAAGATTTAGTTGGATTCATTTTTAATTGGTGTTTTCTCATAATGTCAAACACTGCTTTCAAATCTCGAAGATGATTGTCTTTATTGCGACTCTTGACAGCCAAGTCATCCACGTAACACTCTATCGTTTTACGGAGATGCTCGCGAAAAATTGTGTTCATAGCACGCTGATATGTTGCACCTGCATTCTTCAAACCGAATAGCATGACCGTATAACAGTACACACCTAATGGTGTCCTGAAGGCAGTATGTTTCTCATCTTATGGGCATATTTTGATTTGATTGTACCCAGAGAATCCATCCATGAAAGACATTCTTTCGAACCCGGAGGTATTGTCAATCATGACATCCGTTATCGGAAGTGGAAATTCATCTTTAGGACATGCTGCATTGAGATCCTGGAAATCGATGCAGATTCGGATTTTTCTATTCTTCTTGGGAACTGGAACGATGTTCGCTACCCAATCAGGATGTTGTTCTTCTCGGATGAAGCCAGATTGTATAAGCTTCTTCACCTCATCTTCGATTAATTCCATTAACTCTGGACGGAATCTTCTCTGTTGTTGTTTTACTTATTTCGCATGTGGGTTAATATTAAGTCGATGCATAGCAACTTGAGGATCTAAACCCGGCATGTCTTCATAATTCCAGGCAAAGACGTCTATGTATTCTCAAACGAGAGTCACCAGGTCCTCTCTTTCATTAGGAGACAAACTCTCACTTATAAATATGGGTTTAGGATAGTCTCATCACCCATATTTATTTGGATCACCTTATCCTCAGTAGGAGATTCACGTTGCTCAAAGCGCATGTTCCATTGGGCATCAAGATGCTTTACTAATGCTTCATCTCCTATAAGAGTCAGTTCATCGTTTTCATCTGGGGTCGGACTGACAGATGTCATATTTACCGTCATCTCTTTGAATAATACTCCCAGGTTGATATCTGAATCCCAATCGGAATCTTCCATATTTTGGCAAATCATATCTTTGAAGGATCGGGTGTTGTGACGTATCTCAACCCCTTGCCGGTTTTATGATAATAATCCAGTTCTTTTCCTTCGGGTACGAATGAGGGAAGCAAATCTCAACATCCCTTACCGAAATTTAATCCGGGTTTATGGATGAAATCATATCCCATTTTTGCCATCATCCGGAATGACTTTAGTCCATAATGATAGAATTGAGGGCCTTCCTGAGCTTCATCCTCACTATCACTGGAGGAGGCTATATGTGATTTAATTCTTCCAAAAAGAATAGGTTTTTGATCCAGTCGATGGGCCGGTACTTCGAACACTGCCCCATCTACGTTTTCGATGTTTGATTGTAACATCATTGATGATCTAATTGGCATGTGCATGGTTGCTAAAGTCTCAAATTCTGAGAGACTATCTGCATCCGTGCTAGTAGCTGAAGGTATAGAATCAGTAGGAATACTAGACAAATAAGTAAAGTCTATATTCTCATTTATTTCCCACTTGCCTTCATCACTGGTGGTGTCATTTACATCCAAATCATCAAGATTAATTACAAGAGGTTCAAAGCCTTCATTGGCAATAAACACCCCTGACTCAGTATCAGCTTCATTCCCACTATCACATTCATTGTGTAGTGGGGGATCGACCTCAGCACTTTCAGCATACAAAAGGGCATCTACGAAGTAGTTTTCAACACCCTTGAATGGCCGTTTGTTAGCAATCAAAGTATGCACTCCTCCGTCTTCATCCACGTACTTCATGCATTGGTGTAGGGTGGATGGGACGATCATATTGGCATGAATCCATGGTCGCCCTAAGAGAAGGTTGTATAAGTGTCTGCTTCGATTACGTAACAGGTCACCTCGCTTCTAAGATCTCCGATCTAGCATCTGAGCCTGATCTTACCCAGAGGATGACTGCCATTGGCGTTGAAGCCAAAAATGGAGGTATTAGTTGAAGACAGCTTGTGGGGAGGTATCCCAAGAAATTGCATAAGCCTCCGCGGCATAATGCTCAAGGCAGAAACCAGATCAATCTGAATTCGACCGATTTCCGTTGAGAATATACCCTGTACAGTAGAGAGGCATGCTGTGCTTAATATTCTTCAACTGCAGGTCCTCTGGTGCGAAAGTGATATAAGGGGCACGCCTCGACACTGAGTTGCAGTGCGGGCATGCCTCCTCAATCTCTTCTGGGAGGTGGGCTAAGAAAGCTTCAGATTCCGCTAGGGCTTCCCTTAGTTCATCTCTTGTAGACTTGGACAGGCGTAATAACTCATACAGAGTTATTCTTGCAGATATATTCTCCAACTACGCCATAACATAAAACTGAAAAGAAGAGCTTTGCTCTTCAGGAGCATCTTTCCGTAGAGCCCGGTTGTATCTGACCTTCTTTTGTTTTCCCTTGTTAGGAGTCTGCTTAGTAGTTCCTTCATTAGCCTCCTTGGTCGGCTTAGAGGAGCCAGCTTCCGTGTTTGTGGGATCCTTCAAATATTGTTTCCCGGATCTGGTTCCAGAAAATGGCGCAGGTTCATTCTCCACTGCTAGAGCTGTCACCTCTGATTCAGAATTCGTTAACAGAGGTATGTCATCTGCATCCTTCTCAATGGTTGCTGAGACAGCATTGCACATGCGCTTCTTTCCTCATATTTCGGTTTTCATCCTAGTCCTGACGGTTGTCCATTGCTCATCTTCAAGAATGTCTGGATGCACCCAAAGGACCTCCTGTTTTTCTGTTGTGAAAGGGACTAACCCTTTCTTTTGCTGGTTATGGGGGTCTAAATTAACCACCCTGAGCTCACCTTTTGGAATAGGTGTTGTTGGCAGTGAAAATTTCTAAGTAAATAGGATTTTCCACAACAGAACGCGGAGCTAACCCAGTAGCTCCGCGTCTGGCTAGTTTTAGCCTCGCGTTGAGTAAAACGCGAAGCTATCGATAACTCCGCGTTAGCTCCGCATTCTGGTTATTTAGTGCCGCATCTTGATGAGTTTATCTCCGCGTGAGCAGATAACCAGAATCTCAAATTGATTGAGATTATAATTTGGGTTTATCCAAATACCCAAATTAAGTCCAATCAGAACTCTAAATTAAGAAGATTTAAATCAAAACTAAGATATTTGATTGAAATCCTTAAATAGTACGAATTCTATTCAGATAGAAACTCTTGCATTGACCTGGGGCTATAAATACCTTCTTGGTGAAACCCGAGGGGTCTTCCTTTTTCCTTTCGGCTGGTCTTCTTTTCGGCAATTGAGATCTTTTCCTCTTGGAGAATTCAAGTTACGCATAGAGCCTTGAGTTCGTGAAAGGCCAGAGAAGATCTTCTACAGTCGGCCGTTATCTTCAAAGAAGAAGAGTTCGACGTTCGATCGTCCAAATGAGCTGCTTGACAGATCCCATCGCCACAGATCCCACACTATTTTGTAAAAGAGAGAGATTGAAGTATAAAATCCTCTCGTTTGTTCTCTTTTTATCTTGTTCACTTTCACTGTAATCTAAGTTGTATTCAATGGAAGGAAGCAAAACTTTTGCGGCGAACAAACTGGCGACCACAGTGGGAGCCATCTCTTTCACTGATGAAGAGATTGTGGCGCAATCGGACGTTGACTTGATCGAATCCGAAGTAGACACACTGGTCGTTGAAATCGACCAACAGAAGTACGAGGAGCTCCTCTCATCTGAATCAGGTGACTTGGACGAGACATGACACTATCGTCGCATGCACTCCAATACCCGAGCAATGGGTAAAAAGGTATCCACCGAGAGATGGGGATCCTTAGAGACTGCGGCTATAGGGCCGATGCTCGGACAGGAAATCCTAGCAGAGGATGAACTTCCTACTGCCAAAGAAGACCTGGGAACTGGATTGACCAGAACCCAACTCCGAAATAGGAATTGGAGAGCAAGGCGAAAAGCCCTCAAAGCCCGCCTTGGACGCGGAGCTAACATCAGAGAATGCGAGGCTATGGTTCCTCGCAAATTGGCTCGTGCTAATTGCGAGACCAGTTATTATCGCGTTAAATGCGAAGTTACCACTTGCTTTAATCACAAGGAAAAGCCTGCGTGTGATATTCCACGCGAGGCTATTGCTGAGCTTAGCGAGAAACGCGAAGCCAGTAAGATTTGCGCTAGCCGCAAAATATCTGACACTCGCGAGAAACGCAAGTATAAAAATTCATCAAAGCCAGCGTGTGACTCTCCACGCGAGGCTATTACTGAGCTTAGCGAGAAACGCGAAGCCAGTAGTACTTGCAAGAAACGCAAGACTTCTTACACTCGCGAGAAACGCGAGGATAAAAATTCTTCAAAGCCAGCGTGTGATTTTCCACGCGAGCCTATTACTGAGCTTAGCGAGAAATGCGAGGCCAGTAATACTTGCAATAAACGCAAGATTTCTGATACTCGCAAGAAGCACGAGGATGATTGGCAAATTGTTGTCAGTCGTAAAAACCATGCTAAGCCCGAAGCTATGACTTGCGTTAATCGCAAGGGTAAGCCAGCGTGCAAGAATCTCCCTTCACGCGGGGCTATTATTCCAGAAGCTAAACTTCTGAAGACACGCCAAGCCAGCGAGAAACGCGAGGCTAACGTGGCAAAATGCGGAGCTATTTCTCAGCCCCGCGCGATAAGACGTGAAGCTACTTCTAAGCTCCGCATGGATCAACCCGACTACAGAATCAAGACTGATCCTCTCGTCAGTAGACCAGAACTGGACTCCAGCAATCCTAAGAAGCTTCAGTGGGTTCCTAGACCCTCTCAAAAGTTGAATAGGTCCCACGACTCCATGGCTAAGGTCACCGATCTTAGGGGAATATCTATCCAAGAAAAGAGGTATAGAAAAAGTTCAAGCTGAACATGTCTGTCATTGCCAACAACTTATGACAGCGGTATCCACTGTAATGGACAACTATGGCTGTAGTAAGAGCAGGGTATCAGTGTTCGACTGATTAACCAAGTCGGATAAGAACCCTACTAAGAAGCTAAAGACTGCTTTCCTGAAAGAATGGAGAGCTGTAACCTCCAATATGGTGGGAAAAGGGAAGAAAGTTATAGAAACGGATGATGATTCAGAATCGAGTGATGAAGAACATCATCGTATCACTCGACTGAAATCAGGAGCCGTTCTACCTCGGAACTATAAGAGGCTTGCAATGGGTTCTTATGATGATGACAGCGATAATTCAGCTATAGCCTCACCTCGTTCCTCCGCGTCATCTCGGCTACAAAAGTCAGCATCGCACATGACGGATAAATCTGACGACATCAACCGGAGATTTGAAGCTCAAGAAAGAATGATTCGAGAGCAACAAAAGACAATTGAAGATCTTAAAGTAATGCTCTCAAAGTTTGTTGAGGATAACGCCAAAAAGGGCAAAGAAACTCTGAATGAAGAAGAACAAGAGGAGAAAGCCTATTTGATGCATGAGGACGAGGATAGATTCTCTTTTCATGATCCATATGGAGAGAAAATAGAAAAATTACAAAGTCAACTCGAAGCACTGATGCGTAAAAAGAAGTTGAAAGAGTCAGGGGTCTCAAGACATATCTGCCTGAATGGGATATGGTGCCATACCCTCAGAAGTATAAGCCGCTCAAATTAGAGCCATATGACAGGAAGGGATCTCCCAGTCAACACATATATTACTTCTTGTCCCAAGCTGGACATTTGATGGGCAATGACCCGATTATGACCAAAGTATTTGCAAGTACTTTGCGAGGGCTTGCTTTTACTTGGTTTATGCAGCTGCCCCCAGGTACTATTAATGCCTGGTTTGATGTGGAGAAATTATTTCTCTCACGTTTCTTTGAGGATGATACCGAGATTACGGTTCATTCCCTCCTTGCAACTAAACAAGGGGAACAAAAAACGGTAAAAGATTTTATAGAAAGGTTCCGGGAGAAGTCCGTGCATTGCAAACACGGAATGGTCCAGGAAACTCTAGTCGAGATATGTCGACACAATCTTAAGACTAACGTGCTCCTAAAAATGAGGGCCGTAGAGTCTAAGACATAGAGGGATTTGCTCAAACAGGGAGAGCAAGCCAAGGACTTGATTCGTCGAGTTGAAGAGTCTCGTGGATCGAGAAGTACTGGAAGCAGTAGGCCCTACGCCCAAAATAATAATAAGAACAAAGGGAAAGCGGTGATGGCATCGAAAGCTGCTCCGCAAAAGACAAATCCTCCACCAAGCCCAAAGCCCCAAAATTAGAAGGGCACGAGGCAAAATAGACCTCAGCAGGAGAGAAATTATACTTTCAAGGCGGAACAGACGCCTATCTTCTTTCACCTGCTCCAGAGGAAGGGAATGTTGAAACTTCCAGAGAATAGAAAGCCAGAGAACGTTGGCAAGACCAATGATCCCAACTACTGTCTCTATTACCGGAATGTTGGGCACCCTACTAGAAATTGTTACCCTCTAAAGAACAGAATCCAAGCACTAATAGAAGCAGGAGTTCTGACTCTTAAAAGGGAGCAAAAGAAGGTCACCGCCAACATGGCAAGTATAGTGGTTGGAACCCATGAGTTCCCCGCAGGAGTGACCCCAAACCCAAAGAGAAAGATGGTTACAAAGAACCTTGACCCTCACAATAAGGCCGAAGAAGGACTTGTCCCCATGACAATCCAAAAAGGGGAAGTCATATGGGTCCACCCTGATTTGCTACAGGATGAACAGTGGACTACTACAGGGGGTCAGAGGAAAAAGCGGACTGTTAATGCCATTTCTGCAGAGATAAAGGAAGAATATATAGTTTCGGGAGCCTTCACAGATTCTGAAGAAGAGCCCGAAACTATGGCCACTCATCAAGATGGGACAGACCCTTCCGGTACTCGGTCTGGGAAGACATACCTCAAGGACTACACCATAGTAGATCCGAAAGATATATACGCGGAACTTGCAAAACCCGCAAAGCAAAAAGGACTTCGTTTCCAGAAGAATCCTATTAGAGATGAAAGAGCCAAGGAGACTACCTTCAAGTTTGACATAATTGCTCAGCTGGCTAACATTCCAGCACGAGTAACGCTTTATGAACTGTTGAGATTATAAAATCAACACGTGAAGCTTTAAGAGAGGCCCTGCTAGCTCAGATTGTTGAGCCGGCCGATGAAGAACAGGACTCTTGCCCCCGCTGTCACCAAATGAGGAGGCAGGTTCCACAAATTATCTTCTCTCCAGAAGATATGCAGGTGAGGAATATAAAGCATAACAGGCCTTTATATTTCACCGATATGTTGGATCCACAAAGGTGGACCGAATTCAAATTGATCCGGGTTCTGCACTAAGTGTCGTGCCCAGAAGGTTGATGCAGCTATTAGGGATTTCCCTCCATCGTCTGACACCAACCAATACAATAATATACGGGTTTAATGCCAATAATAGCCATCCCCTCGGAAAAATCCGACTCCGATGTCAAATCGGAGATTTGAGGATGGAGGCTACATGCTACGTTATTGATGCAGATACCTCCTACAATATTTTATTGGGACGACCTTGATCCATGCTTACATGATAGTCCCGTCGACTCTCCACCAATGCATGAAATATTACGATGAAGAAGGAGAAGTCCGGACACTAAATGTAGATAAGCAACCATTCAAAGGGCTGGAAAATTACTTCACAGATGCTGCACTTTATAAACCAGCCCATGAAATCTCCAATGATGAGCCTAGCAAGCTTCAAAAGCCCTATAACAGTGGCAATGAAGCCGACACTGAGTACGAGCTTCCTGGAAAAGACGATGGGGTGATTATGAAATTAACCCTCACTTAGATTTTAGTTTGAGTCTTAATGATAATGTAACCGATGTAATAGAGAGTGAATGGGTTATTAATGAAGATATAAGTTAGTCTACGAGCATACTGTAGCTACTGAGTCTGAACCCTCTTGTACTTCCACTGAAGTGGATGGCCTGTCCAAACTTGAAGTTCTGGTGGCATACCATTTGCCCCTCAGGTCATCCCTCCTCTCTCAATCAAGAATAACTGAGGAACAAGGACACTTCTTTGAAATACCTCCTCAACAAGGGTCCCAAAAGCCGATCACGTCACTCAATTTCACTTGTATGAACAGAAATCCCAGCAAATGATGGAGAAAATGGGTTATAATTTTACCCAGAAACCGGGATTAAACTTTGGAAAAGGGCGACGGAATCTCATACCCTCGTTTAGACCGAGAGGAAAGAGCCCGGATTATTACCAGAAGACCCGCAGGGGGTTGGGCTATGTATCTACTCCCCCCTCATCACCATTAAAAGATGAAGAGAGTTCTTCGGCCAAGGAAGATACATCTTCATCTGACCATGATTCGGATATAAGTACCGGCGCTTGGTTTCAATTTTTGACAGCCAATATGGTTTCAGCCGCATTAGAAAACGACGAGGAACCAATTGATGTTCAAGATGATTCCTAGGCTAAGCATATGGACACTCTCTGGGATGTCCGCTTTGAACAGCGTGACCCGCCCACATAAGACAAATTGATACAAGTCAACATGGGAACGGAAGAAAATCCGAAACCCATCTTCATAAGCGACACGCTAACTCCATTTGAAAAGGAGGAACTTATATCTCTCATTAAAGAATATATAAACGTGTTCGCATGGAGTTACGAAGACATGCTTGGGCTTGACCCTCAAATTACCATGCACCGGTTAAGTATTAAAGAAGACGCCAAACCTGTTAAACAACAGCAAAGGCGTTTTCGACCGGAATTGATGGAGGCAATAGTTGCTGAGGTCAATAAACTTATAAAATCTGGGTTTATCCGTGAAGAACAGCATCCTGATTGGGTGGCTAACATAGTGCCAGTTCGAAAGAAGAACGGCAAAATTCGGATATGCATCGATTTTCGAGATTTGAACGCTACATGTCCTAAAGATGAATTTTCACTTCCCATCACCGACGTGATGATAGATAATACTTGCGGTTATGAGAGGATGTCCTTTATGGATGGCTTCTCAGGTTATAACTAGATCAAGATGCACCCAGATGACGAAAAACATACAGCTTTCATAACGCCGCTGGGGGTATACTGTTACACGGTGATGCCGTTCGGATTGAAGAACGCCGGTGCTACCTGCCAACCTGCGATGAGCACTATATTCAAAGAACACCTATGCAAAATAGTAGAGTGCTATGTGGATGATTTGGCGGTCAAAAGTAAAAATAAAGAGGACCACCTTCAGGACTTAAGAACTGTCTTCGATCTCATGAGGAAACATCATTTAAAAATAAATCCCGCTAAGTCTTTCTTAGGAGTGTCAAGCGGGAAATTCCTTGGGTTCGTAATAACCTCAAAAGGAATTTTCCTTGACTCCGAAAAGGTAAAAGCAATTAGCGAGATGCCGCCTCCCCGCAATCTTAAGGAATTAAGAGGGTTACAAGGAAAACTCGCCTATATTCGATGCTTCATTTCCAACCTATCTGGACGATGCCAGCCATTCTCAAAACTTATGAAAAAGGGGGTGTCTTTCGTATAGGACGAGGCATGTCAATAGGCATTTGACGACCTCAAAGAATATCTCACTAAGTCTCCTGTTCTTATGGCACCAACCCCTGGCAGCCCTTCCTTATATATGTAAGGGCCATGGATAATACTTTAGGAGCATTACTTACTCAATATAATGACCATGGCCATGAGCAGGACAATGATCGGGGCCGAACAGCGGTATACCCCGATTGAAAAGGAATGTTTAGCCCTAGTGTTCGCTGTTCAGAAAATGCGACACTATCTTTCAGGGCAAACGATCCATGTCATATCACTGGTCAATCCCCTGAAAATTCTGATGACAAAACCGGGATCCTTAAATGGCCGGTTAGCAAAATGGGCTCTGCTACTGTCGCCATATGGCATACACTTCGTTCCTCAAAAAGCAATGAAGGGACAGGCAATCGATTTTCTTGCAGACCATCCAATTTGGTCCAATACCAAATAGACGTCAGAGGTCAACACAGTTAGTAAGGAATAACCATGTATGTTCTTTGATGGTGCTGCCAGACGATCTGCTGCTAGAGTGGGGGTTGTGCTAATATCCCACATAAGCATATATTGCCTAACGGTTACTCATTGATAGAACCGTGCACGAATAATGTTGCGGAATATAATGCGCTCATTATCGGCTTAAAAATTGCTCTATAACTGGGGGTGAATTATTTAGAGGCATATGGAAACTCTAAGCTCGTCGTCAACCAGATGACGGGTGAGTATGAAGTCAGACATGAAGCCTTCATCCCTTATCATCAGCTAGCCATTGAGCTAGCAGGATATTTTGAGCAATTTTACATTTATCATATATCTCGGAATGAGATCGTATATGCAGATGCTCTTGCCGCATTAGCTGCAATATTGGTGATCCCGCCAGGTGAGGCACCATTGGTAGCAGAGAACTCCTCCACCCAGATACGGTTTTCCAAACCAAAGAGGTGTGCCAGACAGGCTTGACCCTGGAGCCCCGTGATTGACAATTTTCGTTTGTGGATTACGCCCTACATGGGATATTGCCAGAAGATCCAAAGGAAGCCACCTCGATAAAGAGAAAGGCCCAGAGATTCTATTATGACCATAAGCTTCAGACTTTGTATAAAAAGTCAAGTGATGGTCTTCTACTATGCTGCTTATCAAAAGCAGAAGCAGATGAAGTGCTGAGGGAAACACATGATGGAGTATGTGGAGCTCATCAGCCCGGTCCAAAACTCGGAGACCGCATAAGAAGGCTAGGATACTACTGGCCGAACATGATCACGGAAGCAATGGCATACGCTAAACGGTGCCATGCATGCCAAGTTCACGCCAATTTTATTTATCAACCCCCAGAATACTTGCACAATACCGTTGCTAGTTGGCCATTTGAGGCATGGGGAATGGATATTGTGGGGCCTATAACTCCCTTGTCATCCAGAGGACATCGGTTCATTCTTGCGATAACCGATTATTTTTCAAGATGGGCCGAAACTGTGCCCATGAGAGAGGTAAAAAAGACAGATGTAATTAAGTTCATCAAGTATCACGTCATTTACCGATTTGGCATTCCTCGACGGATCATTCATGATAATGGTCCGCAATTCATCAGTCAGGGATTCTCCAGATTCTGCAATAAGTTTAGAATCAAAGATATTGCTTCAACGCCATATAACCCCGCAGCAAATGGGTTAGTCGAAGCCTTCAACAAGACGATAATTAAACTCCTTCGGAAGTTTGTCTCTTCCAATAAACGAGATTGGGATGAAAAGCTAGGAGAGTGCCTGTGGGCTTATCGCACCACTGTTCGCACCCCTACAAAAGCTACCCCATTCTCTTTGGTTTACGGAAGTGAGGCCGTCTTACGTCTTGAAATCCAGGTTCCATCACTAAGGGTGGCCTTAGCTACCAAGATGACAACAGAAGAGCGCCATCAGCAAAGATTGCAAGAACTAGAGGCGTGAGATGAAAAACGTCTCAGGTCTCAACAACAAATTGAGTTGTATCAAGCCCGAATCTCGCGAACGTTCAATAGAAACGTTAAACCAAGGACCTTTAAACAAGGAGACTTGGTTCTGGCTATTAAAAGGCCAATGGTTCTAATCCATAAGACTAAGGGTAAATTTGAACCTAAGTGGGAAGGACCATTTGTTGTGGAGACGGTATATTCTAGTGGAGCCTATCGCTTAATGAATCAGAATGGCGACAGGATTATGATGCCGATCAATGGCAAATTTCTGAAGAAATACTATGCTTAATATCCCTGGAAGTACACGCCTCCAATCTTCTTCTTAGGCATTCGCAATTGAGCGCCTCTGACCTAAACTTGGTGTGCCCAGTTCAAGTTATACAGTTGAACCTTGAACCGCCTCCAATCTTCTTCTTAGGCATGTGCAATTGAGCGCCTCTGACCTAAATTTGGTGTGGCCAGTTCAAGTTACGCAGTTGAGCCTTGAACCGCCTCCAATCTTCTTCTTAGGCATGCGCAATTGAGCGCCTCTGACCTAAACTTGGTGTGCCCAGTTCAAGTTATGCAGTTGAGCCTTGAACCGCCTCCAATCTTCTTCTTAGGCATGTGCAATTGAGCGCCTCTGACCTAAATTTGGTGTGCCCAGTTCAAGTTACGCAGTTGAGCCTTGAACCGCCTCCAATATTCTTCTTAGGCATGCGCAATTGAGCGCCTCTGACCTAAACTTGGTGTGCCCAGTTCAAGTTACGCAGTTGAGCCTTGAACCGCCTCCAATCTTCTTCTTAGGCATGCGCAATTGAGCGCCTCTGACCTAAACTTGGTGTGCCCAGTTCAAGTTACGCAGTTGAGCCTTGAACCGCCTCCAATCTTCTTCTTAGGCATGCGCAATTGAGCGCCTCTGACCTAAACTTGGTGTGCCCAGTTCAAGTTATGCAGTTGAGCCTTGAACCGCCTCCAATCTTCTTCTTAGGCATGCGCAATTGAGCCCCTCTGACCTAAATTTGGTGTGCCCAGTTCAAGTTACGCAGTTGAGCCTTGAACCGCCTCCAATCTTCTTCTTAGGCATGCGCAATTGAGCGCCTCTGACCTAAATTTGGTGTGCCCAGTTCAAGTTACGCAGTTGAGCCTTGAACCGCCTCCAATCGTCTTCTTAGGCATGTGCAATTGATCGCCTCTGACCTAAACTTGGTGTGCCCAGTTCAAGTTACGCAGTTGAGCCTTGAACCGCCTCCAATCTTCTTTTCATGCATGCGCAATAGATCGCCTCTGACCCAAATTTGTTGTGCCCAGTTCAAGTTACGCAAATGAGCCTTGAACCGCCTCCAATCTTCTTTTTAGGCATGCGCAATTGAGCGCCTCCGACCTAAATTTGTTGTGCCCAGTTCAAGTTACGCAGTTGAGCCTTGAACCGCTCCAATCTTCTTCTTAGGCATGCGCAATTGAGCGACTCTGACCTAAATCTAATTATCCTAACACGATCATCTTTGGTGTGCCCAGTTCAAGTTACACGCGAGAGCCTTAAACCGCCTCCAATCAAATTCTAGGCATGCGCAATTAGGCGCCTCTGCTAATAATTTGGTAATCTTGACACGATTACCTCAGTATTATTAGTCTGAACAACTAAATCATTCTGATGACAAGTTATCTGTTGTGCAAATAAATTCTGTAGCCAGCAGGTAAAAGAATCAAATGATTATCTTTATTTCATCAACAAAAGAATGAAGTTACAAAAATTCTCTCTTTTATTACAAGTTCTTATTACAAAAAAAATGAAGAATAAAAGAATAAAAGAAAACTAGGGATCTCCTAGATGCTTCAACTTATACATCGCCTCGTCAATCACTTGACGACGAGTCGCTTCCACGGAGTATTGAGCCTGCCGGAGTAAGTCATCATCATTCATTGCAAGTTGCTGGGTTAGATGCTGATGAGACTCTTCCATAGCACGGCTTCTTATTGTCTCCTCCTGCTCGACCTCCTCCCGTTGGAAGATCAGCGCTTTGCGTTTTTTAACGGATTCCCCTAACTGAAGCTCGTTGGCTACTAAGACCGCCCGAGCTCTAGCAATGTTCTCCTGGGCTCTAAGAATGGCGGCCTGACTCCCCTCAATCTCGGAGTCCACAGCCTTCAAACCCCTAAGAATGGACTTCCGACTAGCCTGGAGCTCTGCCAATTCCCGAGACCATACTTCTTCCTGTCGTATTAATTCCTCTCGACGCGCCGCTAACTTCACCCGAAGCCGCGCTAACTCTATTGCGGTGATCGCTTCCACGTCCGCTTGACGAACTGTGTTTAGCGTGTTCACCTGCTCTTCTAAAGCATTAAAGCGGGTCCGGTAAGGAGCTGCTCGGTCTTGTCCCCCGATCCTTTCAATATTATCCAAATAACTGGATAACATCGGATGGCCGAGACTGAAGAAATCTATTCCGCCAGAAATCATCTCGATGCACCTTCTTAGCAACTGCATAAAATCATTAACACTGTAGTTGAAGAGTTCTTCAAGAGAGTCTACAGTGTCTGTATTTAAGGCAGGCAACGCTAAAGAAGATGTCGCTGGAGAAGGAGCGGTATCCACGGGAATTAAAGAGGAAGAAGTCCGTCCCTGTACCAGGTGCATAATATGCAGGGCCAGTAAAGCCAAGGCAGAGCTAGCTGAACTGGGAACCCGTGGAGAAGTGTCGCTAGTACAAATCACTCGGGCAGCACCACCAACAGGAGAAGATGAAGGAGTGTTTCCACTAGAAGCTCCTCCGGTGGCAGAAGTAGCTTCGAATGAGAACTTTAAATTTTCCCCATCCCCTGCTGGAAGACTTGGAGCTGGAGGAGTTGCAGGTGTCTCAACAGCCATTATGATAGAAGGCATTGATATTGCTGGCTGAGGAGCAGAAGGCATACCGACAACTACTGGAAAGGTCTCTGTGGAGCAGACCGGTGGTGTTGGTGACGGCATACTTGGAGACAGTGTAGCATCTTTGGCGGTGGCTGCAATGACAACTTCCGTTCTCTCATCACTCCCTAGTTCGTCAATGGGAGGAATTGATGAGGGAACTGGGCATGTGGTCGGCGTGAAATAGTCAGCGTCAAATTCGCTTGCAGAGCTACCCAAACCACCCACTGAGCCAGTCATGCTAGAATAGTCCACTCTCTCCTCAGACTCCCCCTTGGTAGTCGAGTGCATTGGCGAGAGGGGCTGACTACCTGCATTTCAGGAAGCAAGCAAATGGTGTTACGTATAATGATAAAGTAAATAATAGACAAAGAGATAGAACATGAAGAACCATACCAGGTGATACAAGTCCGGTTGTCGGACTTGAAGGGGGAGCCGCCGTTGTTTCCAGGAGCATACCCGTCTCACTACCCAATGGTTGCGCCGCAGGGCGTTCAAACAGGTTCTACGGTCGGAGGAGCCAGAACCTCGAGGACACTTGGAGCTCTAGCACGTCCACTCTCTCCTGCCGGCACTGGAGGTAGAGTTGAAGCCAGCAAATCCGAAGCAAACTTGATAGCTGCTTCTTGAGGGGCTACTAGAGTTCCTGGAGGCAACTTCTTCTTCTTTCTGGCAGGCCCTTCCTTTGGGGCACCGCGGCGTTTGAGAGTGGGGCTCCGGGAATGGATGACGACAGGTTGGGGAACACCTCCAACATCAGGGTTGTCGTCAAGGCAGAGCTAGCTGAACTGGGAACCCGTGGAGAAGTGTCGCTAGTACAAATCACTCGGGCAGCACCACCAACAGGAGAAGATGAAGGAGTGTTTCCACTAGAAGCTCCTCCGGTGGCAGAAGTAGCATCGAATGAGAACTTTAAATTTTTCCCATCCCCTGCTGGAAGACTTGGAGCTGGAGGAGTTGCAGGTGTCTCAACAGCCATTATGATAGAAGGCGTTGATATTGCTGGCTGAGGAGCAGAAGGCATACCGACAACTACTGGAAAGGTCTCTGTGGAGCAGACCGGTGGTGTTGGTGACGGCATACTTGGAGACAGTGTAGCATCTTTGGCGGTGGCTGCAATGACAACTTCCGTTCTCTCATCACTCCCTAGTTCGTCAATGGGAGGAATTGATGAGGGAACTGGGCATGTGGTCGGCGTGAAATAGTCAGCGTCAAATTCGCTTGCAGAGCTACCCAAACCACCCACTGAGCCAGTCATGCTAGAATAGTCCACCCTCTCCTCAGACTCCCCCTTGGTAGTTGAGTGCATTGGCGAGAGGGGCTGACTACCTGCATTTCAGGAAGCAAGCAAATGGTGTTACGTATAATGATAAAGTAAATAATGGACAAAGAGATAGAACATGAAGAACCATACCAGGAGATACAAGTCCGGTTGTCGGACTTGAAGGGGGAGCCGCCGTTGTTTCCAGGAGCATACCCGTCTCACTACCCAATGGTTGCGCCGCAGGGCGTTCAAACAGGTTCTACGGTCGGAGGAGCCAGAACCTCGAGGACACTTGGAGCTCTAGCACGTCCACTCTCTCCTGCCGGCGTTGGACGTAGAGTTGAAGCCAGCAAATCCGAAGCAAACTTGATAGC
Organism: Dracaena cambodiana; assembly: GCA_036321105.1. Lineage (NCBI taxonomy): Eukaryota > Viridiplantae > Streptophyta > Magnoliopsida > Asparagales > Asparagaceae > Dracaena > Dracaena cambodiana. The sequence continues at coordinate 19,105,508 of JAYEPQ010000014.1, read as the reverse complement.
TGCTTCTTGAGGGGCTACTAGAGTTCCTGGAGGCAACTTCTTCTTCTTTCTGGCAAGCCCTTCCTTTGGGGCACCGCGGCGTTTGAGAGTGGGGCTCCGGGAATGGATGACGACAGGTTGGGGAACACCTCCAACATCAGGGTTGTCGTCATCATTATTATCATCATCATCATCAGACTCGCTGACGTTTGATGGTTCGGCCGCTGCATAAAAGAATTCATCCATTCCTCACTCTTGAAGCACCTTGGCGGCTAATGTAGAAAGCCTCAATCTCCTTACAACAGCTTCGGTTGATGGAGAAGTGAAACACGTCAGTATTGGCAACGCTGTACCATGTGCAAAAGCTGAGAGTCATGGCCAATTCTAGCAACTTCTGTGGCAGGATGAAATCAGCTCCGGTCCCACCAGCGGCGAAGTGAAACCAGCTGCGGGCACCTTCGTACAAATTTCCCTCATAAGAAAAATTCTTGTTTGGATTACCCACATAAAGTTGGGAATATTCGAACTGGCAAGCAAAGCGGCTCGGGGTGTACGGTTCAATAAGACATTTACCATCCTGACGATACACCAGGTGCCCAGGTCGGATATTAAGGAGCCACCAGAATGCTCCTTTGGATAAGGCAGTAAAGTTATCTGCTCCCGCAATATCCTTCAACTTCAACCCGTATCCTCCACCAGGAAAGTCGGAGAAGCACCGGAAGATCTCATAATTTTGGTGATGCCGAAGAGTCTTCCGGATTTGGGACATATAGTGATGCTTTCATGAAGAGCGCTCGTATAACTCCACAAAGTAGGATTTGTCACCAGAGCGGTGTGAAGCAGCACTCATCAGAGACGGGCAGTGCATGACGAGCCATGCCATCAGATAGGTGTAAGGCATCTCCACCCTAGGGTTCGGAGTTTTCACCTGGGCAATCTCCTTTGACTTGCCTTTCCCTTTCCCCTTACCCTTATCGGCAGGGATGAAGTCATTACATAGTATTCGCAATCCATGTTGTAGATTGCACACCATGGCGGGAAGAAGTCCGAAAGGTCGGCCGTATGCAAGGAGAACTGTTGGATATACCACAGTCATTGCAATTGCCTCTTTTGGCAATGACGGCACAATACATCTTTTCAACCACAGCATCAAGAACCCAGCAATAAGACCTCTATTGGATACTGGGAACTGAGCTTGATAGTGGTAACTCTTGAAAGAGATGCCAGGACCGAATCCACCTTCGTTGGATTCAGTAGTATACATTAGCCAGGTCTTGGCGATGCGGAGATCGATCTCCGTGATGTAGATAGGAGCATAGCCATGGATAGTTGTTGAACTATCCTTAGAATTCAAGTTGGCGAAAAGGTAATCGGCCCATTTTTTGTGACCGATATCCTGATTACGCACACCTGCTAAGTCAGCACAGATGCGGTAATGGCACATCATCTCCCAATATGTAGCATAGATGGGCTCATCCTTCGCCATCAGCATGTTCAACTCTTCGGTAGTGGGGACATACTCTTCGTATGGGACTTCGCCCATTGAAAGCCCAGATACCTCAAACATCTCGTGGAGAGCAAACCCTAGCTCACCCACTGGCGTAAATAGGGTGCAGGTCTCAGGGTTGTACATCTCGAGAAAGCAGAAGAAATGATAAGCACTCTGAGGGAACCCAAATTGAACATTTCTGATGGCCTTGTATAAACCAATCTCCTTCAGAATGGGTTCATGGGAGTCCAACATATATTGAACAAGGCGGGCCCACCACATGTTTCCAGATGAGTAAACCCAGCCAGGCATCCTGAAGTCACTAGCCGGATATTGGCCTTCTTTCGCCGGGAACTCACTCAGGAAAGTTCGTGCGCGGATCGGAACCTCTCCTACCAGGTGCTCCTTGCTAAATATGCCAGGAAGCAAACCAGTAATACATCTGGTGGGGCCATCTTGATAAGCCCCATGTGCACCTAATTTACCCGTTGGGACGCCGTCCTGTTCTTGAGTTAACCCTCACTCTAACTCACGATGCATAGCCAGCCTCTGAAGGTAGATTAGGGGATAGCCATGATCCATTCCAGGCAGAAACATTAAAGCTTCGCCAGAATTATAGAGCCACATGCACTCCTCATCAAAGAGGATCTCGTCTGATTGCTCCATCTTATCCCTGAAGAGAAATGCAGGTTTCTCTAGCACTTCTCTGTTCACGGTCTCGAAGGCCGCATCAGTTATAATCTTCCGTGCAGTAGTGGGATGATATTTCATCAACTTCTCCCTGCGCTCTCTCGAGTCTGGTTAGTATGCGGCCAGGATGGTGGTGAAGCAAAATTGAGCCGATGGATCAAAACTCCGGCAAAACCAAAGTAGTGCTTATGGGGAAGAGCTTCTACCGAATACCCTACTGCAAAAAGGAGAATCAAAATTAGAAAAGTTTCTACAAAACAGAAAATTTTTCTAAGTATGGAGATGCGAAGCTAAAAATTAGACCGCGCGAAACTAAAAGTAACTCCGCACGAAGCTAAAAATTAGACCACGCAGAAAGTCAAAATAGCCTCTCGTTTCAATGCGATTGCTACTAAAAATAGCCTCGCATTTCAATGCGATTGCTACTAAAAATAGCCTCGCGTTTAAACGCGAATGTTACTCAAAATAGCCTCGCGTTTCAACGCGACTGCTACTCAAAATAGCCTCGCGTTTCAACGCGACTGCTAATCAAATAGCCCCGCGCTTCAAAAATGCGAGGATGACACGATAGCTTCGCGTAAGAAGAAAACCAGAGGCTTTTCTTCTTCTCCAAGCCTTATGGCCGGAGTACGACGATCTCGCCGATAAAAGAGGTGATCGATCGGATAAAATCAAGCCAAATCACTCTAAAAATGTTTTAAAAAGTCTCTATAGAGAGATTCTTACCCCCAATAGGCGAAGCATGGGCTGGCACGCCGCTTCCATGGCCGCTGCTCCCGCTACTTGCGCCAGTCACCGACGATGGGGCTGCGCGAGAAGAAGCACGAGTCTTGGGTGCCATTGCTTGAAAACTTGAGGAAAATCGACGGAAAATCGGGAGAAACTCGGTCGGAAAAAGCTCGGGTCGCCTGAACTCTGATCGCCTGAATCTCTAAAGTCTCTGGAAAATTCTCAAATGAAGTGAGAAGGAAAAGGAATATAGACTTCATTTAAATGAAAGAAACCGCCTCTTGGAGTTCGGCGCGAATTTCGGAGAAAATGACTGATCAGTTATTCTCCAAAAACGCGAAGCTATTAGCCTCGCTTGACGATGGAAAACGCAAAGTTATTAACTCTGAGCAACTATGCAAAATGCGAGGTTAACTTGGTATTTTAGCTTCGCGTTCCTATGAAGAACTTGGATTTCTGGCTAGTGCAATTAGGCACTTCTATCTAAGTTAAAATGATCTTTATCCGATCATCTTGGTATTAATGATCTAAGTTACGCAAATGAGCCTTAGATTATTTTTACCAAAATCATAAACCATCTATTTGTTGAGCAAGCAAGATTCTTGAAGCCGACAGATAGAGAGGAAAATAATTGTCTTTATTCATAAAACAAAAAGATTACAAAAGAAGAGAGAGTTATAACTCTCCCAAAAGCTTCTACATATTCATCGACTCATCAATAACCTAACAGCGAGATTCCTCCGCGGGGTGTTGAAGTTTAATTCCAGGGTTCACATGCAAAAGATCTCCTCTGATCTGTTTAAAAGTTCATAGTAGATTATCTGAAGATACTGCTATAAGAATCATAATGAAGATGCACAAGTTGGATTCGACATGCTACAAGCCCTTATATGATCATCTCTATCGCTTTGGAAAGCAACAGAGATTGTCATCTAACATAAATGATCCTCAAGAAAACTTAATGGGCTGCCGCAGAGTTCTTGTAACTCCTTCAAAAGTTTACCCTTAGGAGTTAGAGCTTGAAAACTGCAACTATGTTGTAAAGCATATGCTTCTGGCTTCCTTAGAGTTACTTTTGCTGATCAAGATCGGTGCACGGCCAACCTTTGAAGATATATCAGGGAAAAGCTACACTCCACGCTTACTAGAGATATCAACAAGTCATCAGACTGAATCTTGTTCACTGCAAAAGAAAAATCAGGAGTTCGACAAAACTTGGAAAATCTTTTAAGTATAAAAACACGGAGCTAAGGATAACCCCGCGTGCAGTTAAAGAAATAGCCTCGCGTTTTAAACACGACTGCTAATCAAAATAGCCCCGCGTTTCAAGCGCGAGAATGACGCGATAACTTCGCGTAGAGAAAGATCAGAGTTCCTCTCTGACTTCTCCTTCTCCTTTAATCCTTACGGCCGGAGAACGGCGGTCTTGCTGGTGAAATAAACAATTGGCCAGGTTAAAACCGAGCCAAAACATCTCAGAATGGTTCTAAGAAGACCGAAAGTTAAGGGTTTTTACCTTCAAATAATCGCTGCATAGACTGGTTCGCCGCAGTGTCTATTTCCACGGCCAATGTGCATGAAGCCGTACTCTTCTGGAGCAACATTCTAAACGGAGAATTGAGGGAAGATCAGTCGAAGATGTTCGCCGACATGAGTCACTCGATCGTTGGAGCTCCGAATTCTTCAAACTCTTCAAATGAAGAAGGAGATGGGTCAAACACTCTATTTAAACAAGATTTCCGCCTCTTGGTATTCGGCGTAGAAATCCAAGAGTAATTAATGAAGTAATTACTCATTTCACTGAAAAAGTGAAGCGAATTAGTTTCGCGTAAGCGAGCACAATGCGAAGTAAACTTAGTATTTTAACTCTGCGTTTAAAGATCCAAAGTATTTCAAAATTTGCTAAATTCTAAGCCATTTTGAAAACTTTGAAGGGGGTTCTGTTGGCAGTGAAAATTTCTAAGTAAATAGGATTTTCCACAACAGAACGCGGAGCTAACCCAGTAGCTTCGCGTCTGGCTAGTTTTAGCCTCGCGTTGAGTAAAACGCGAAGCTATCGATAGCTCCGCGTTAGCTCCGCATTCTGGTTATTTAGCGTCGCATCTTGATGAGTTTATCTCCACGTGAGCAGATAACCAGAATCTCAAATTGATTGAGATTATAACTTGGGCTTATCCAAATACCCAAATTAAGTCCAATCAGAACTCTAAATCAAGAAGATTTAAATCAAAACTAAAATATTTGATTGAAATCCTTGAAGAGTACGAATTCTATTCAGATAGAAACTCTTGCATTGACATAGGACTATAAATACCTTCTTGGTGAAACCCGAGGGGTCTTCCTTTTTCCTTCGGTTGGTCTTCTTTTCGGCAATTGAGATCTTTTCCTCTTGGAGAATTCAAGTTACGCATAGAGCCTTGAGTTCGTGAAAGACCAGAGAAAATCTTCTACAGTCGGCCATTATCTTCAAAGGAGAATAGTTCGACGTTCGATCGTCCAAAGGAGTTGCTTGACAGATCCCATCGCCACAGATCCCACACTATTTTGTAAAAGAGAGAGATTGAAGTATAAAATCCTCTCGTTTGTTCTCTTTTTATCTTGTTCACTTTTATTGTAATCTAAGTTGTATTCAATGGAAGGAAGCAAAACTTTTGCGGCGAACAGGTGTGAGCCCAAGTGGTACCTCTAGACCACCCACTATAAATGTAGCCGAGTTAGCTGTCACACTTTTTTGTTCAGCTTTGAGCTGAACTGCTCTAGCATCAATCAATGCCTGAATTTTGTCTTTTAAAATAAAACAATTTTTAGTTGGGTGACCTACAATCCGATGGTATAAGCAGTAGTTCGGATCATTGATGTTCCCAACCTCTTCAGGCCGCTTGCTCTTTGGCAACTTGAGCATGTTGCGCTTAGTGAGCAAATTGAACATTGTAACAGTATGCTCATCTTTAAATGAATACTATTTTTGTGGCCTGGGTGGGCCCAATGTGTTGCTTCTAGCTGGCCTTTGTTTTGGCTTGGATGTGTTTTCCACTGCCATTATGTCTTCCCTCTGGAACGGGGGAAATGAGATGTAGGTTTGTTCGAGGTAACCTTCTCGTAGATTGCTGCTCCTCGAGGCGTCGGAGTATGTCTTCGGCCTGCTCACCTTGCTAGAGTAGGTCTTTCCAAGATTTGGATTCAACCGAACCCATTTTGACCAAAACATCGGTCAGTAAGTTGTGTCTGCAAGTCTCTACGAGAGTCTCCTGTGCCATGCCATGTGGACACCGCATGGAAAGCTCTCGGAACCGCTCGATAAAAGCTTTTACTATCTCGCCCTCTCCCTGCTTTGCTGCTAGCAAGAATAGCACCGAGACCTCAGTATCGTCTTCAAAGAATCGGGCTAAGAACTCACGTTCTACATCAGCCCATGATTTAATTGTTCCCTAAGGTAGTTGCATGAACCAGGTAAATGTGGGCCCTTGTAAGGTACTCGCAAATATCTTGGTCAAGGCTGGATCATTCCCGATTAAGGCCCTGTTTGGCTCTTAGAAGTGGGAGAAGTAGAGAGAAAAAATTAGAAGTAGCTTCCAAGATGGAAGGTTAGGAAGAGAGTTGTTCAATAAAATTCAAGTGTTTGTAAGCTCACTTTTGGAAGTAAGAAGTGAAATATGAAAAATATTATTTTATTGTCAAATTAAATAAAAAATAATACTAATATATTTGTTAATTGAGTAGAAATGAAAAGTAATAATGAGAAACTAATAAAAAAATAATATATTACCTTATTTCTTGAGCTTCAAGAGCACTTCCACTCAAAAATGAAGGGAAGAGAAAAGGGGAAGTTGGGATGCCACATAGGATCCACATCATCCTAGTGGAAATAACTTCAAATTCTCTTCTTGGCCAAACAAACAAGTGAAGTAGTGGAAATAGCCTTACTTCCGCTACTTCCATTCTACTTCTATGCAAACAAACACACCCTAAATGTCATGTCTGTAACAGGAAGTAGAAGATGTGCTGTTGTGGAGAGCTTTTCCCGTCAAACGACTAAAGGTTTAACGGTTTGTAGTTTGTAGGGTAGGGTGTAGTCTCCCACTCTATGGGATAGGGATGCACTATTCCCACTTCCTGCAACTTTTTTTGGTGAAGAAGAGCTTGCAGCTGGTTCTCCATCTTCTCCATTTTCTCCACATGAGCGTTAATGACCACCTTTACTTTTTTCTTTTTCTCCTGAATGAGGAGGTAGTTCTTCGTGGTCGTCTTCACTATCTTCATCTATGCGGACATGTTGTTTCTCTTCATGCCGCTTAGAAGTTGATGACGAGGATTGGCCTTTTTTTGTTTGAACCGACAACTCAGTTAAGAGTTGCTTCATTTCTTCCATAGTTTCCTCTTACTGTTTGAGACGTTGTTCTTGTCTCTCAAGCCTTCTAGAAACTACTTCTGGAAGATCGACCATGTTTATTGCAGCCTCTGACCCTCTGTTCGAATCAGAGTAAGACGAAGATACAACAGCAGAACATCTGTCTTCCTCCTCATCAAATCCTCAAGCTAATTTCTTATAATTTAATGGTATGGTGACTCCTCTCCTAACCCGAGTGTGTCGATACACGCCCTTTGGCTCGATAGACATTCCCTTTAATCTTGGAGTGAACTCTTTGTCTGAAGAGTCGTTTTCGGCAATATTTTTGCCTTTACTAACCATATGGGATGAAACGGCAGTCAGATCATCCCCAGAGCATATCTTTTTCACTATCCGTATTCTCTTTGGCTCCGTAATCCGCTCGAAAAAGGATGGTCTTGACTTGCATTTGCAATTTGATAGAACGGCTGAGATCAACCGTTCACAATGGCAGTGAGGAGTGGATTGGGAGGTGCTCCTCTTTTGAGTGAGATACTCTCTCAAATCCTGAGACCTATTCCCATTTAAATGTGCACCCTGACGCCTCTTGCGTCGCAAGTTCTATTCATAATACTGGTTGGTTTATAGTATTTCAGGGCTGAGAATTTTCCCAGCATCAACACGATCTCTTTTATGGAGTCTTCTAGAGTGTGTACTGGCCTGCGCAGTTGCACGGGCCCTGCACGCATCTAAATTATACTTGGGATGTGTTGGAGGATTCTATCAGGAATATGTTCATCCGAAGAGAAACTTGAAGACATGCCTTCAGGTGAGTGCATGAGCACATCATTATATTTGTTTGCAGAGGAACAGGATGGAACTCCCGAGAGGGTAACCAAAAAATTGAGTGTGCGCTTTGTGCTCACTGTGCGTGTGCCCGAATAGACACCAGAATCAAATTCAGCTGATACAACCCCTGATTGTTCCTGCAGAGTGCAACCCGCGGTTGCATCCGCGGGATACAACCCGCGGGGTTGTCCCTGCGGGGTGCAACCCGCGGTTGGAACCGCGGGTTTGCACCCGCGGTTGGAACCGCAGGTTTGCTCCCGCGGTTGCAACCGCGGGGTTGCCCCCGCGGGGTGCAACCCATGGTTGGAACCGCGGGTTTGCACCCGCGGTTGCACCCGCGGGATTGCTCCCGCAGGGTGCAACTCGCGGTTGCAAACCGCGGGTTTGCACCCGCAGGATTGCCCCCGCAGGGTGCAACCCACAGTTGCGCCTGCGGATTTCCGCCCGTGGAACTTTTTCCTCCCGATGCTACATGTGTTGTTCCATTCAGGATTGTTTTCTGGATTGGATTTTCTGACTGTAATTTTTCAGATGTATTGTTGAGGCGTGCCCGTTGGACTTTACGCCATAGGTTTCTCTTTTCAGAGCGGGTAAGAGCTTGGTTTAATTTCGGAGTAGGCGATGACGCCATATATTTTCTGACAGACGATGACGTCTTGTCAGTTTTAAAGGGCGATGACGCCTCGTCAGTTTTAATAGGTGATGATGCCTTTTTATTTCCGATGTACGATGACGCCTCGTCAGTTTTAATAGGTGATGATGCCTTTTTATTTTCGATGTGCGATGACGCCTCACCTTTTTTATTTTCGGTGGGCGATGACGCCTCACCTCTCTTCATCGTCGCCCGGCGATGACGCCTAGGCTCCGAATCAGAGGAAGAGAGAAATTCCTCGTATTTTTGCTGGTCGACCTCCACGACCAGCGTCTCAACAACAAATCCGATGGGTACCAAGTCGGACTGTGCCACAACATTCTCTGTAGTGAACAGAGAGGCTCCCACTGTGGTCGCCAGTTCTTGTTTGCTCAAAAATTGCACCTTTCCTTCCATTGCAAAATTGTTTGATTACAACGAAATTGAGATTACAAATAAAGAGTTGAGGAATAATAAGAATGGGAATATTGATGGATTCCCTTTTTTATGTGGGTTCGGGTGGCGGTGGAGCCTCGCTGGTGCACTCTGTTGACCGTCTGACTTGAAAGAAGAGGATCTGCTTCTTTCTCTGGACTCCTGAAGAAAACACGCTCTCGATACTTCTGAACTCTCCAAACTTTGCCCTCTCAAAAGTCATCCCTTCTCTGGAATCCACACCTGTGTTTTATAGACTGAGGAGGTTTGAAATCCGGATCAAATTCGCCCTGAAAAATTGGATCACGAGATATCAGCAAAATAAATGAACGGAAGAAGACGGAAAACAATCTGCTGGTTGGCACTTGCGAGATCGCTCCCGCGGGTGCCATCCCGCGGGTTGGTACCCGCAGAAGCTCTCCCGCGGTGGTTTCCGCAGTGTATTTTTATATATTTTATTATTATTTTTTTTTTTTAGTGTCTGCAATATATATATATATATGAGAAAAATGGAAATGAGCTGACAGCTCACGCAAGTTATCTGAGCTGCAGTTTATTTCCACTATCTCCAATAATTTTTCTTAAAAAAATTATTTTGGATTATGATCTCGATCCCTTAGGGTTCACTCATACCCAATTTCTTGGGTTTTAGTTTTGATTTGGTTTTCTATCAAGTTAACACAAAATTAACGGTTTTCAATGAATAAAATATTTTTATATGGATTAGATGAATGGGTAAATGAACTTTAAAATTTATTAAATTTAATCCAAAAGAAGTTAAGGAGGTAGACATAGTAATTGTCAAAAAAAAAATGAAGAAAAATCATTGGATCCTTATAGTTTTGCCGCTAGCTCATGTAACTTTTCCTGAGCTGGCAGCTCCCCTACAGTAATCCCTATATATATATATTTATGTGTGTGTGTGTGAGAAGGTAATCTCTCTCTCTCTCTACATATATATATAGAGAGAGAGAGAAAAAACGGGAAATTCACTGACAGTGAAGGGGGATCTTTCACCGCCGCTTAGGTGGCCTAATATAATTATTACACGTGGCGCTACTTAAAATAACAAATAAAATAACTTTCTTAACCTTTATTTGAATGGTACATGTAATAATTGTATTAGGCCACCTAAGCGGCGGTGAAAGAACTCTCTTCACCACCGGTGAATTTCCTGTTTCCTCATATATATATATATATATATATATATATATATATATATATATATATATATTGATTTCCACAAAGCAATGTCTCCGGCAGACCTGAATGGGAGGGTATCTAGCAAATGGACGATGTACATTCATATAATTAATTAATCCTTCTTCTTCATCATGATTCCTTATTTCTCTGCCCCATAAACATTTATGTCCACAAAATATGATGAAATATGTACACCAACTACTTATCATAAAGAGTGCAATCATGCCAACATTTCCTTCGTTAAAATTATGCCCAATTCTGGCACAAGACCTGTCAAAATATTCCTAAACCTCCTCACCGTTCTCAACGCTGTGCTAACTTCTGAGCGGTAGCTGACTTGACACTGTGGGCAGCCTTACAAATACTAGTGGCTACAACAGACGAGAGGCATCATCCTATTTGATCAGAATAAAGTAACAAAACAATACTTAGTTTACGGTCATTTTCATGCCAAAATATTAAAGAATGGAGCCAAAGTTTTCTGGGCTTTCATCTTTCTTACTGTCCATTTTGACTTGCAAACTGTATTTCTAGTAGTCGTGAATGTATATAAGCTCAAAACATATAATGTCAATAACAGATCATTCAACAGATTCTCACTTAATATCGTCCATCTCTGCTCTTGGTCCGATTTCGTTTTATCACTATCACGTGCAGCGTGACTTGTAAACTTCTTATTTCCTAATTTCACGTGCAAAATACATGATCAGCAGATCAAATTTAAAGAATATTCTATCTTCAAGATGACATACAAGGCATAGGCAACACTCTAGAGTGTAACCCCGAAAATAGTTCAGGAGAGTTAAAATAGAAAATAATTTAGATGAGAAATGTTATGGTAAAAAGGAGGAATTTGCAATTTCCACATTTATGGTAGCGAGGGGAAGTTATAATTACAAGTAGGTATAATTGGTATGAACAAGTCCTAGTCTATCAGGTTAGGTACTTACATTTGCTGCCTGCAGCTTTGAAATTTTCAATTCTAATCTGTTGTGTCGTTGGTTCTCAAAGTCAAAATAGGCGAAAACTAAATTGAGATTAGGTTTACAGCAAATCATGGCATCATATATTGTTTAACACAGCTAACTAATGAATAAATTAGGGATGAGGTCTACAACTAAATGAATAGCCTATTAATTACTAACAGCCCACATCTTATTGTTAAAACAAGCTGCACGAGGAAACTGATTATCCAAATAGATCCCGACCTTGACCCAATTATATATATACTCTGCACATAATCACAAATACAAAACTACTATGATAAGGGGAATATAACTCAGCTGTAAAGGCCTGAAGACGACTCAATATGTAATACACTTGGTAGCCTTGTAGACGAAGAATGGAGTGTAGTATGCTATGTACTTATCTTAGAATTTCTTGCATATCTATATGCCGTGACTGTTGTCGGCGCTTCTTAGTTATTGGATATAAACAGGTTAATCAAATTTTGGGGGTAAAAAAAAAAAAAAAAACACTTCTTCAAAGTTGTTATCCTGATTTTGGATAATTTTCCCTGCTACTAAGCTTTTTTCAAGACACTCAGTTATTTTGACAATCATTCCTGTAATTTCCTTTCAATCCATCCTGACTATCATTTTTCCTTGTAAAAAAGCAAAATCGCATAATTGGTAATGATACAGCACCACCTCTTCGAAAATTAAAATTTTCTTCCTCAACTTTTAAATTTATGTGGCAACATTATTTCCGTTTCTCTTCAATCAATCTACAGAAAGTGAGGATTATATCCAATATCATTATCTTCACAAAGTCTCACCAAACCACTTTTGATGCTTGTTAGTCATCAGCACCTCCGCACCTCTAATAACTTGGACATAAGCTTCGCATAAAAAAATTGCAAACAATTTACTTCTATTGGTATGTCTCATAATATTCTCTCTGTGAATATCCTTCTTAAAGAATTTCATCATTTTGTAGATCCCATACACCTTCCCTCACCAATCTTTCTAGCATAACGTCTGATAAGGGGTACCAGAGTTTCTAAGATTTTTCTTAGGGCACAAGGAAGCCACATAATACAGTTGTAATAAATTACTTCAATTATGCATAAATGTATCATGTACCTGTGTGGATATTATATATATATATATATATATATATATATATATATATATATATATATGGATAAGTTAGCAGTTACTGTACCAAGTATTACGGAAGAAAATCCCACCCCCAAGATCCTAGCTCATAAATTGAGTTATAGCTGGCACCATTACATCAGGAATTGTTATATAGGAATCTTACTTAATTATATAAAACTTGTGAAGTGAATATATTTTGAGTCATTACAAAGCCTGTAAAATTAGTCTCATTACATAAGGGTCAGTACATGATTAATCTGTCACAATAAAGTCTTTTCAGAGGACAGTAACGTTACGAATCGCCAAACATTTCACTCTAGTTCATGTGAATTCTAGTTAAATTGGTTAAGAAAATTTACTGCAGCAACATTACCCAAAAAAAAAAAAAAAAAAGATCAGGTAAAAATTCCTGTATGTCCGGGAGGCCTCTCCTCTTAAAGGAAAAGCAATCACATATTTATACAGTATGATATTTAAGCCGAGTTCTCTAATGTGTTTAAGTTATGATTATTTATTACATATATTTTAATTATTAATATGTGTAGATTATCAGATAAATTCGGTTCCCTGACCAACAATTTCAAACGATCTACACTCACCAGAGCTTTCTATTTGGTTTCTAATATGTACTGAATTTGATCTGACAGACCCCTTTATGGCCACCCCATTACAGGGATAAACCAACAATGGCATCGTAATCACAGAAACATATTTGGTGGCTACATGAGGATTGACCCTCCACAATCAGTTTCAGAGTTCATGTAGACCAGCAATATTCTTATTCTTTATGAAGGGCTAAAAATAGTTTCTCATAATAAAGCTAATGCTGAAAGTAATATTTACAAGGTCTGAAACATCAACTGGTGGTTGCGGGTTGTGTTCAAGAGAGCTCGTGCTCGCATGTGTTGTGTGATGGTGGTGGGAAGAAAAACTAGGGCTCCTCTTGAGAAGCATATTTAATAAAATTCAGAACATTTCAATAATTATAACCAGTGAATCTAAATAACATATAACTAAGGAAATCATCAACAGCTACGCACTTGATATTTGGGAATTAGGCTTCAACAATATGTAAACTTACCTATGTCAATCAATATGGTTACAACCGATAGCCTGAAGTCCTAAAGCCATACGATCTAAACCAAATAGCACCGTCATCCTCAACTCATGCAACAAAAGAACACAAAAGGGTAAAAAACTCGTTATTAACCGAACATAAATTGCATCTCACTTACTACAATAAACAATCATAGAGTACAATATTGATAGAAAAGCGTCAGATTCGCGTGAGTTCACTGATATTTGAGCACCTAATGTACCAAGAATAATAGGTATACTCATTAAATAGAACATCATGCTAACAGTTTGTTCCACCATATCAATCTATATTTCAGTTGAACATGTCAGAAATCAACTGGATTGGCAACAAAAAATTATTTTTGCTGAAGATAAAAAAATTTACTTACCTCGAAGAACCAAAGAGAACATGCATGTTGAATTAGATGTTCTAGTAAAAAAATATTTCTCGCAATTATCAATTCTAGAGAACAAAACGCTAATTGGAAATTCAGAAAGAAGCCAACATTAGCTAATCAAGTGAAGGTATTAAAAATAAAACTAGTTATAACAATTATAGATAACATACAATTTCCTTACATACCAAGTGGCCAAAATGACTCGAGGATCATCAACCCAAAATAGATATATTCTCTCCATCTTTTAAACTAAAATCCATTCATCTCCAAGAGATAAGTCCTCCGCTTCACGAGTGCCTTCACCGCTTCCTTTAGAGGTTCATCAAATGCGCCAGAAACAAATGTCTCTGGTTCCCTCTTGTTAGCGCCACTGCTGCTGCCACCTTCCGATGGCCTGATCGCCACTAATGTGGCCCCTTGCATTCCGACCCCTTCAGTTAGCTCTAGAAACGGAGCGTACCTTAGTTTCATGTTGGATGCAGGAACTTGAGTTCTATTTGATGCTGCTGATATTGCCACCGGATTTTCTCTGAACTCTCTTAATTGCTCTGCTCCCATAGTCAAAGTCCCTTGCCCATCTGCATCCGTGAGAACCAAGCTCTTAATCGTCGGATGATCCTCTATGATCGGTCGAAGAAGGTAGTGTCTAGTGGAAGCCGCTATCAGGGAACTGATGGTCCAAACAACACGCAATTTCAGACCTCCGTTTGTGTAAAATGAATCGGGTATGCTCCCATTATCTTCACCTGCCAGCGCAGCCTCCTGAGGAGTCGGAGATGAATTTGGCTTCTGATCGACTTTGGTTCCCCCTAGAATCACACAACTCTGAAGCGTGCTCCCGAACTCCGCCCTCCATTTTAGAAGCACCCCTTCTTCGGTCCCGACATCTCCTGCCGGAAGCTCAATCCTGAGGTTCCTCACATGGGCGAAGTTTTTCAACACTTGGGCAGGGGAGTGGTGCGCGACCTGCGGAAGGAGAGATTTGTTTACACTGTTCCCACGGAGCTGGAGCTGGTGGAAAGGCTTGAGCAACGCAAAGAACATGAGCTTCACAAGATGTGTGAACAGGCTCCGGGGCTTTCTAGATGACAAGTTAAAGGAATCATCATCGGCCTCCTCCCCATCGATGGTAACAACACGATCAATCTTGACATAGACGTCATCGACAAGGGGAACAAGTGCATTGAACCGCTTCGAGACGGCCAGGCATCGGCCGAGGGATCGGACATCGCTGACCTTATTGAAGATGACAAGGACAAGAGAGTCGGGGATACGATCGAATTGGTCGTAGAGAGGAAGGTCGGCGTGGATTCGGCACTTGGGCTGCATTTTCTTATTATAATTCTGATGACAGTTCAATCAAACAGGACAATTACTAAATTCTTGGAAGGGGATCCAACAATCTAAAACTTTTAGCTACAAAATTAGAACCTAAAACAATACCAAAACAACAAAAAAAAGGAAAATTAAGCTGAAATCGAGAGAGAGAGAGAGAGAGAGAGAGAGAGAGAGAGAGAGGAAGAAGAGGGAGAAGAATGAAAAATACCTATGAACTGGGTTTAGAAAATGGATGCAGAAAGATCTGATTAGGGTTTGGGATGAGAAATGGGAGAGGAGAGGGGAGATGAGTTTTTGAGATTTTTTTTTTTTTCTCTCTTATGAAGGAGAGGGAGATTGGCTTGGATCTTTGTTCTCCTCGTTTTTGCTCTGATATATACTACTCTAGTTGCTGAGCCCATGGGGGAAAGGTAGTAAACGCCGTTAGATAAAAGCTGACGGAGCGGAGAAGTGGAGGGTCATAGGGATGGATGACGCGCTAACGGTTTGTTTGTGGGGGCTGGAGACCCACGAGGGGCTGATCTTTCTGTATAATCAGCAAAAGATTGAGAGGAAAAAAAAAACAATTTTAAAATATAAATAATTAAAAAATCGAAAGAAAATTTTATTAAGGCTTCCTTATTTTACTAAATTTAAGAATTTTAAAAAAAAAAAAATTGAAAGCCTCCTAAGATAAAGGAAAGAGAATTAGTTATAGTTATTAAATACTATTTAAACACAATAAACTATAACTAATACATATCATCATAACTCATATTTATCCACATTTGTATCTTTTAGATCTTTCCTTATTTTCCTCCAACATTCTCTCAATATATTTTTATTGGATCCAAAATCTCTCATTAACGTATAAAATATTTAGAATTTTCTTGTAACTGTCTAAAAAAATCAAGTCACATAAATTAATAAAGGTTTGTTTAAGTGTTTACAAGTAATGAAAATTTGGAAGAAAATAAGAAGTAAATTTTCGAGAGAATGAAATATTTTTTTTTTTCAAAATGTTTTGTGTTTGTTTATTATTTTTAGAAGAAGAAAAAAATGAAAGAGAAAAAAAAATCTATTTTTATGGAAGAAAGAAAAAGTTTAAGTTATAAAAGAAAAAAAAAATAATACTTTTTTACTCCCATCCTTTTTAATACAAAAATCATGTGAAATAAATTAGAAAAGTGATGGTACTATATAGGCTTCATATTATCATTTAGAAATAACTTCTATTTTACTTACTAGATAAATATATGAAATAGTAGAAATAAACTTATTTTCACTACTTCCAATATACTTTCATTTTACTTAAGATTGCCAACAAACTTGAGAGGCTCCAAGTTGGATATAATAATATACCTAAACGTGCAACTGTAAGAAAACTTCTCATTTATCTCATTTACAATAGTAAAGAAATGCCTTTGAAATATAGTCATAACTAGAAATTTTTACTGATGCTCTTTACCATAGGAGTCGAGGAATTAAAAAATATACAGGAATGCTAAATTTTTGTCCTTATTTTTAATTCAAAATTTTATATAGAATAGACCAATAGTTGATCCATGAATGTATCAATTATCATCTCTAAGCATACATCATATTTTAACAAAAAAACATGCTAAATCGAATTCAAGTGCTAAGTAATAACAAGCCCTTATATTTGAAGATGAGATGAGGCTGGCTAGAGATGCTTAAAAGAATATCATTATATATGTGTTAGTGATTATAGGAATCTATTTATTTTGAGCGAATAATTTATGACCATAGGAAGGAATCTCTTTATTTTGAGCAAACAATTTATGACCAACTTATTTTCAAGCAATTATCTTAAATATATAGCACAGCAGATGACCGCTTATTTTTGCAAATGAAAGATTGCTTAAGTATTAGGATTAGGTTTATAAGCTATTAATTCCAAGTTTAATATCAGGGAGTGGTCATTGTTTTCTTATAAAAAAATAAAATAAAGGAAAACGAAAATTTTGAATGGAAAAAGTAAAACTATCCTGGTCCAGATCATTTGTATAGGGAGCTTACTGAGTGCGGTTCAAAACTCGGTCATACGTATACAAGGGCTGGCTAGCTGACCAGAGACGTTGTAGCCATGTTGACATTTTCTCCTTTGAACGTGTGTTAATAACTGGTTCCCTGACTACAGTCACATGGAACTAAAGCTGCAAATTTGAAGTTTTTTCTTGACTGACTTTATACCTAATCTCAAGAAAGTCTGCATTCACGCACAATGTGTAATTTTGTTTTCAAATGACACCTTCCATCAGAAGTTTCCTACAACAATGACATGCTCAAGAAAGAGTAATAATTGCTTTTATTTAAAGATTAAATTTTCTTTTTATTAATAATTATTCAAAATATAGCATATCGGTTCGGGAACAAGGAAAGATCCTGCTGGGTTGGGCCAAAGTCAGGAAAAGAAATAGCACGGACTCATTGAAGTCTGCAATAGATCGATCATGTTTCAGACTTTTGCTTACCGAGCTGTTAATATCTCTTGGATGATCACCATTCAATTTCTGCTTGTGCCGGTACCCTGATTCTTGGTGTACATAATATATATATATATATATATATATATATATATATATATATATATATATATATATATATATATATATATTTATAGGCAATTATAGCATAAAACTCTTCCATTTTCATTTTTCTTCTCTCTTTTGTTTTCTTTTCTTCCACTGGGAAGAGAATAATAATGTAAGACAATTAAATTCATGAAGAAAGAAAGAAAAGTAGTAAAGAAAAGTAATACTCATGAAATAAGCAAAGAAGGGACTACATGCATGGATCAAGAAGGGACAAAATGGTTGAATGAGTTGGATAGAAATAAATCAAGAGCATTTTTTTTGGTGAACAAGAAAAGTTGATCATTTTCTCAAAAATGGGAAAGAAAGAACAAGAGCAGTGCATTTATAGTATGCTGGTCACTTGATTATTTGCTTTAATTCAAACTTTAATTTCAGAATAGATTATCCCTAGGGAGGCTGATAGGAAAGGCAATGTAGGAGGACAACAGTTCCATCCATGGCTGATGTTTGGTTACCAATGGAGACCAAATTGTTAAAAAAAAAAAAAAAAAAAAAATTGAAGATAAAAGTAGTAGCAATCGCCCTTCATCAGTTATATCAATTTTGTCTGTAGTCTCTTAACTGTTAGTGCACTGTTGGGGACTTGGCCAGATTCAAATTATTGAACACTGGGTTTCATCAAGAAAAATCTTTCTTTTATCTTTCTTTCCCCTCCGGTCATTTGGAGTTTCTTCCTTAGCTCAACTTCAGGTCCAATTTCTTAAGCCTGCAGGAATCTACAGTTTCCGGAAGTTTACAGGAGTGACCAATTCTACTCCCATTCCTTTCCTTGCACAGATGATATATACCGGGTACTTTACTGACAGTATTTAAGAGGAGTTTGTTAACTCAAAGCAAGAATTGATAAAGTAGAGGCAGTGATGATTAGTCCCTTAAAAAATCAAACCATGTTTATTTAACCATATTCTTTATTTCCCTTTTAATTATTTTGTTATTTTCAATAGGCTAAAGAAAAAGAAACCCCTATTATGTACCACGTTTTTTTTTCCAAAAATCCCCATAAATTTCTGTGTTATGTAAATCCTAACAAAATCACGTAAATCCCTAATAATGTTAATAGAAAGATTAATTGATCGGTTTAAAAAATACAGTATATACAATTTTAAAATAAAATATATTAAATCAAGAAGTGAGTATTTTGAAAGGCCAGGAATGGATATTTATTGCGTTTTAAATCGATAGATTAATCTTTCTGTTAACGCCATTCGGAAGTTTCCATAAAATTTGAAACTTTACGGAAACTTGCTTAACATAAAAAAATAAAATCATGGGAGTTTAAAGAAAAAGCAATACTGTATAAGGGTTCTTCTGCTTAGCCATTTCGATGTAAAAAGCTTTTTATTAAGGAAAGAAAGCGTGCTCAAGGATAATAACTCAAAATTAACTCTGCTGAAGAGCCTGTCGAAGAGAATTGAAAGAAAAATAACCTTCTCTGGTTAAGAGAACTTTCCTGGTTAAGAGACCTTTTACTTATTTTGCTTATGTTTATTTGGTCTTTTCAATTTGTCATCATAACAGTTGTCATTTTCATCCTTGATGTTTAAGTCGATATTGAGGAGATGGTCTTAAAAGAGTTAAGTCGGAAAATATAATACATATAAATGACTTGTATCTATGGATAAAGACTTTGTTTTTGTTACTTAGTGATTTATTTATTTATTTATTTTACTTGTGTTTGTATTTTAGGACTTGAATTTGAAATCTTGTGGATTTTTTCCCTACTGCCTACTAAACGATAGCATCTTCACTTTCATAAATTATATTCAATTGAAATTTTTTGTTATTGTACTCACATTTCAAATCTATAATACTTGTTATGTATAGTGTATGTTCACTCTTCTCCGCATTAAGAGCACTTATAGGAACCAAATATGATAAATAATTCTTTAAGAAGTCACTTTAAGGATCTATTTGGTTTGAGAGAAAATAAAGGAAAATAAAAGAAAATAAAATAAGAAAAAAAATATTTTCTATTATTTGGTTTGAGGGAAAATTTATGGGAAAAGAAAATGTTTTCATACTAACTAAGGATCAAGAAAAAAAAAATAAAAAAACCATTTTTCCATCATCTTTTCTGTTTTTTTCCTCTTTCATTTTCGTTTTCTTTTTTTTCTCTTTCTTTTATTTTCTTTCAAACTAAACACAGTCTAAATATGCGCTTAAAGAGATATGAATCTTGTAGGTCTAAAACTATATAAAAACTCACTTTATTCAAAAGCTTTATATTGATAATTTATGAATTAACACTATAATAAATCTACTTGCTCGTGCAGGATATACATAAGTCTTGAGATCTTATATGTAATCCACTTGTTTGGCAAGACAAAAGAAGGAGAATAAATAGCAAAACCATCAAAACAACGATGATAAGGTCCAACTGAATGACATACAAAGCATATCCGCTATATGCATAATGGTGAAGATGCAAGTCAAAGTCCTATCTTTTCTCACCGAGTTTCTGTTATCTGGATGCAGACGCCCAGCCTCACTCTGTGCATCGCACCACAGACGCAATCATCAAAGCCAGGCCTGATCGAGAATCTCTTGATATAATTTTCTGTGAAAAGTCACTTAAAATGTTGTTATAAAAAGTGAAAAAAATTATCATCCTCAATATTAGGATCTGAACCTAAACCCACTAACAAATTTGCTAAGTAGGTAGGCTTTGGACCATGTTAGCAAAAAAAGGAGGTTAGGGTTTAGACCTCGTAAATTCTCGATCTTTAATTTAATCGGTATGATGTCGTCCATGTCTTTTTTTTTTTTTTTTGGGTTAGACCTTCTAATAAATATAACTTAAAGCAAGTGCAGTGCTCCGTACTCCACCAGTCTCAATCTCATCAGGACCTATCTGTTTCCTCATTTACAGGTCCTCCTCAGCTCAACCCTTCACCAATAACAAAAGTTAGTCGTCCTTGAACTCTTATGGATGAAGAAATCAACTGCCACTTACAATGTCACCATCACCCTCATAAATCGACAACCCCGACCCCTAGCGGGGAATGGCCACCACCACCACCACATCGTCATGAGTTTTGGCACGTGACAACGAGAGGGATCCAACACCATCTGCATCAAAACCTTCACCTTGAAGGACCACATTTTTTTGTTCACGTATTATCAAATTGGAATCTCATCGCTAGCGTTATTCCTTCGTGACATAGATGAGGTTTATATTTTGGAGAAAAATTCAAATATCTCTCAGATCAGATTGAATCCTTGAATAGGACCAGCACTATCACAACTTTTACTCCCTTTAGAGAGACTTTGTGATCTCTCAACAGCCAACTTTTGAGTCTTCACATGAGAAAGAAAAGAAAAATGATGCGATGGGACTTGGCGTGCTTGCTAACCTTTCATGTGAGCCTTTTATGCTTTAGAGGAACAAGTTGAGGTCCACTGAATGAATGATAAGGATATAATTCCATCTGTTCCTTATCCTGCTACCATCCAATGTATCCATGTCACTTTCCGAGCCATCCCTCCGAGTCATTTCCTCGTCAAAGCTTATTGTTAGTGGAGCTTAAATATTAGCTTATGATAAGGAACAAATTGGGCTTAAATATTAGCTTATTGTTGAAGAATTAAACGAAAATGTGCAGAGGCTACCCAGGAAAATGAAAAAAAAAAAAAAAAAAAAAACAATCTATATTAGGATGCAGGATGGCCAAGATGTTGAAGAGAATTGTGACTCATTTAAGGCATGACATAAAAGATAAAAAGCCAAATGAGAACACTTGCAGAGTCTCAGCATTTCTGTCAGCATCTTCTATTTCCTTCCACGACTGCAGAAATGTATTCATTGCTTTTTATCAGTTTTTCTTAGTTGGCAGTAAAAAGATCAGAAAATTAATTCAAAGGCGACGGCAGTGTTAGTGGAGCCATGGGGAATTCTGTGACAGAAAAAATACTGGAATAATTAGAAGAACATTAGAGGCGAAATATCGTAGTCACTAACATCCAGAACCAACGCATATTGTAACTTCCCTAACCCTATGTAATATTTGTTTATTTATAAATTCTTTTCTCATATATTTATATTAAAATAAAATTTTACAAATGAATTAACCTAACCATTATTTTATATCCATAATGTATTATTTTTTGTACTAAAGCACATAAACTTATTTTCTAAAAAATATTTGGACTATTTAATTAGAACCCATGCCCATGGCCAAACTCAAAATAAATAATAATAATAATAATAATTATTATTATTATTATGTCTAAGCCATAATTTAAACGTAATACCAATCATTCACTAGTCTTATATCCAATCATTAAATTAAATTTTAATTTGAAATAAGAATATTTTTAAAAACTTCTAAATCAATCGTATTTATTAGCTCTTGATTTCAAACTTTCCTCCAAAATCCTTTTCAACAACAACAACAACCAAGCCTTTTATCCCTGCCTCCAAAATCCTCTTCAATTCCATTAATTTCTCACCTAAAACTCTCATCCTAAAGCTTATTTAAAACCTTTTATTCATTTTAGTTTTCTTCCTGCAAACCACTCTCTCCTCTCTCCTTTCTCTCTCCATCGACTGCCAGAGTGTCGTCGACTACCCCTAGCAACCGCCACAACTATCAGAAGCTGTCGACAACAGTAGCCCGAATGGCCGATAAGAGTTCCGAGCTATCCGCCGTCGCTCTTACATCGTGCCGATGTTGTCCCTCAATTATCAGAGCCGTTACTTCCAATCATAACTCATTCTCTTTCTTGAAATCTATCAAGTGGCAGGTTCCTTCTCAATTTCTTAATGAATTTTGTCTTATGGTATCTAGGTAGATAACACTTGATAGAAACCTAACTAAAATCTATAACTATATCATTTGTCTATTTCAAACTGACTAGCGTTTATGACTAAATAAAAAGAAATATTTTATACTTTTAAAAATTCAAGAGAATTTTCTTAAAATTACAATAAACTAGATTTAGCTATTTTAATACTTTTGTAATGACTTGTAGATATTGAATTTAATCAGAAACTTGAAAATAAATTTATTTGATGAACGTATTGCCATGTTAAGGTAAGTTCCTTCACGAACTTACTTTATTAGACACTATTCCTATTAGATATGAATAATTTAAGTTTCATATTTGTTAAATAGAATTGTTTATGTATGTTCATATAATAAAGTGTTGTTTCCTTTAACAAGAACTGTTTATATAAAGTATGACTTTATTTTCAAAAATGTCAAACTCTCATTTTACTTTACTCATTTGTACATATTTTTATAATTAGTTGTTATTTAATTACATAAAATATGATAATCACACAACTTTATTCAAATGAAACATAGATTATAAAATTGACTAATGAATAAATAAATAATAAATCGAAGCTCAAATTGATGGTGATAATCATTGTAATATTATATGGTAATGGTGTATAGAAAAGAGTTCTAAAGGAAAGAAGTTATTTAAGAATGTGCTTTTACGGAAAACCTCCTACTTCCTTACTCTTACCTAGACATATGTATTATGATATGCAGTCAAAAATTCCTAAGATTAGTGGTTGAATTTTGGTAATATGTTACAATTGAAAATATCTCTATAATAATCACTGAACTATAATGAACTTGAACTGATCATATTGATTGGAAATATATTATACTAGAATTGACACAATATTGACAACTATAAATAATACTAGATTGAGGGAGATACTTATTGATGTGAAGATTGTGCTTCGGTTGTGTTGTAAAGTTATACAACTAATTTTTGCGTACACCATAGGTGTGTGATGATTTGCTGCATCACAACAGAATATTACTTTTGCCGTTGCGCAGATCTAGATCAGCTCCTGACAACCACGTGATAATTCTTCTGGTTCTGTACAGGAGACAATCGAAACACGGTTAGAGCTTCAGTTAGATTCTCTAATAATATATGACATTTTAAACTAAAATACTTGACAAATAGATTAGATAATAATTGTAATAAGAATAAACATTACGAAGAACTTAGTCAACAAATTACTTCATGGTTTATATTTACATTCATATGCACTATTCATGTCAATTTCAATTACTCTTAATCTTTAATTTTTTTATAGTAATATTATTTATTTTATTTGGTCGCGATCTGACGACCTGGGTGTACATGCTCAGATTTTGAGATAGATCCAATAGAGCAAATTGAAGATTTGATGGAGTTGCTAAAGCCTGTGTGTGACCTTTCTATCTTTTAGTCCTGTGCATATTATTTAGGTTGATTCCGCTATTCAAATTTATCTTTTATCTATAGTTTTTTTTTATCCTCATCTCCTTCATTATCCATTATAAGCCAAATTTGTCCATTCAATAAAAGTTCTATTTTCTATCAAAATATTATTGTGTATTTAATTGTGATAATGACTAATATCGTACTAAGCTTTAGCGTATTTTAACGAATACACTACTGAATGACTCGACTATCTAGTATTCCGGATGGCGGTCCATTACACATATACTATAGGAAAATTTGCACATAAGACAAACTTGCAAATTGTGTAGGCTCGTCTCCATGTAAACAATGGGTAAAGGCACAAAGACTGACTACAAAATTGCGCAAGCGCAAATATCTAACTGTAAACAAATATCATGTATAACATTCAGACAGGTCCCAAACCTTGGATTACAGACCAATGCAATACAACTGGGACTTTCTCGTCATGAGAATGAACTACCAACTTCAGTATCCACAAAAACTACTAAACTAAATACAATATAAATTATGACTAATATACACGAGATCAGATATTGGTGAGTATCAACAAGGTGAGTATCAACACATGATGCTGAGGCTTCACTCAAAAAAAAAAAAAAAAAAAAACACATGATACTGAGGTTTCACTCAAAAAAAAAAAAAAAAAACACATGATGCTGAGGACAGGAACATGAGCTGTGCTAGTGATTAATATCATTAACATGAGCCTACCATATTTCCAAGCAAGCCTAGTAATGCTATCAAGATACTTGACTCATAGTAATAGTAACTCATACTTAATATAGCATTGATGGAGCTCATAGAGATTTTCCTCCCAATTTAGCCCCCTCCACCACGAACGCCCATTTCTTTAATTTCAGTGTTCTTGTAAGCATTTGTATCTGTGATTCTGTCCTTGAAGCTTCACTTTCTTCATTGCTTGGATCAACATCCATCCTTATAATGAATGTCTTCTAGC
Organism: Dracaena cambodiana; assembly: GCA_036321105.1. Taxonomy (NCBI): domain Eukaryota; kingdom Viridiplantae; phylum Streptophyta; class Magnoliopsida; order Asparagales; family Asparagaceae; genus Dracaena; species Dracaena cambodiana. Next base: position 19,080,493 of record JAYEPQ010000014.1, on the reverse strand, counting down.
TATAAGCAGATGGCCCCCATGAGAAAAGCCCCAAATTCCCCAAGCCTAGCCCAGCTGCCTCCATCCCCCAATCTCCCTTCCCCCGCATTGCCTCCTCAGCCAATGCCTCCCATCAGCATCCTCCACCACTTTGATGAATCCACATCATATAAGTCTACTCGACGATCTAAGCCACCACTAGTGCCTCCTTTGGGCTTACCCGAATCATGCTCCTGTTCTTTTGGCGCTTGTGGAAGAGAGCTCCCAGATCTGGTCCTCCTCATTATCGAGAAATTCTTTGATTGCCCATTGTCCATTGAAAAGATCAAGCTTCCCTTTCAGCGAAGTGGTCGCTGCAGCAGGATTGGAGAATACCCTAATGAACTACAGCTTCTTCCTCTTCAACTTCAACAATTATGTGAGTGATCATGATGTTGTCCACACCAATGGTCCTTGGGTCATTGGTAATGCCAAGCCAGGTTTGGAGTCTTGGACTCCTGCTTTCTGTCTGCTATTAGAGAATTTACCTCACACAGTCATGTGGATGTAGCTCTCAGACCTCCATATATTTGCGAGAGCCCGATGACCTTGGAGCTTATTGTCTCCGTCATGGGTCGTTTTGTTCTATTCGCATGGATGACTCTACTTCTCTAATTGCTGAGGACTATTTTGCCTGCATCGCTGTCGAAATCAATACTCCACTTCCTCTCATCCTCAGCACTAACATTAATCTCGAGGGCATTGATGTGCCCCTCGGCAGCGGTTTGAATATGAACATATCTATTTGTTTTGTCGTCAATACGGTTGTGTAGGTCACCGCCTCATCAACTGCAAATTTCTTCTTTTCCCCATCTCCATATCCCGTGCCATCTTCACCATCGGATCTCACTACTCCCACCCCATTTGATACTAGTCTAGATTAGTCCTTCGCAGCCAATGATGATCAGTCAGTTCCCACAACATGGATCCATGCTCAACAAGTAGGCCGAAGCCTTAAGCACTCATTTGAACGTCCCCGTCCTACTCGTGATGAGACATGTTCTGCCTCAAACATTTCTCGAGCTGCCATGCCACATGGCTCATCTCATACTCCTTGCCCTCGGAACATGACCGCCACCATGCAAGGATCAGCCAAGGATATTTTGAGCCATTAGGATTTTTAAATCCTTCCATTCCTTTGGGAGCAACTAGGCCAAAGCCCATTATCATACTGGGTTCGTCGGAGCCTGCGGAGGCTTGTAGGCCTACCCCAAAAAAAACCCGACTTGGTCTCTCAGTTTTGGAGGTAAATTTGGAGCTGGCCTATCTAAGGTCCACACCTCGCCATGCACTCTGCTCGTGCCTGCTTCTATGCCACACCCACCACCGGCAAGCTTCTTTGCCAGTTCTTCACTTTGAAGATGACACTATTGTCTGCCTTGGTGAAGAAAAAGAGAAAGCACCTATAGGATATACGACCTGCATGAAGAGATCTCAAAAGTCCTGATCCCGCTCCCCTACGTTGGCCGATGGTGCTAATGAAGGGCTCCTCATTCAGGCGCTCCTACATTACCCAAGAGGAAATTGAACATCGTTTCGGTTGCAAAGGTGCAAAACATAATGCCAATCAATTCCCTCTCTTTTGCTCTTTTGCTTGTTTCTTCCCTCTTTATTCATTATGTACAAACCAAAAAAACATCCAAGCTTGTAGTTCTAGCATCATCTATTTTTGAAACCCCTCTTCATTGCATTGATGAAGCTCCTTGACGGTAGTTTTATCAGAAACAGGTTGTCCAACCTTCACGCACTCCATGAATTTGAATTTCCAGTCATTCAAAACTTTAACTCTGATGAGCTTTAGACCTTCAAGATTCCCTGTAAAGTCGTTCGGGTCAAAGGGCAGGAGAGCCAACATCCCTTCTAGCATACAAGGCATTAGCTCCAATAGGTCCATAAAATATCCTGTATGAAAACAATAGAGAAGAATGAGCCATGCATTTTGTCGCGCAAGCATTTATACATGATCAAATATCACAAAGCTAATGACTAAATGAGGGAAAAGTCACATTGTTCAATATAAACTACAGCAAAGGTCGAGAACAGCTAGTGCTGGAATGATATCCAACTGTTAACAGTAAACTAGACTCAAAACTTGCTGAATCCATGCCTCCAGTCAGTCGTGATCAGAGTTGAGACTGAACTTCTTTCCATAGACCAATAAGAAAACTCAGTAAAGGAGAGGAAAATGGCCCTTTAGAACTATTTACATATTTGCATGAAAATACAAGATTGCCAAGAACAAGCCAAGCCATCAAGGCAAGTAGCATGATAATATGAAATATTTTTCCAATCTAGCAATAGTCAACATTACATTTTAGGTTATAAACTTCTCGTTACATCTCCCAGCTCAGAAGATTTGCCCAACTCATAAGATATCACCGCTTACTAAGGTAAGTTTTTATAGGTCCCATGTTCACCCAGTAACCTAATAATCATAGTAAGGTAAGAAACTCTTATAGATACACTCCAAATGTTTAAATCAAAAACTGAATAAACAAGAAGGTGACAAAGAAGAATTAGGGTTTTTAACACATCTAAATGATGGTACCTAAAAAGCCTGAAGGCTTATTCGACAATTTTGAGAGTGAGAAAGGGTTACCAAGTATGGAAGTAATAACTCTTACCATTATTGGGCATCTAAAGCAAAGGTGATTGTCCTCAAACCATGTACCATAACAATCAAATCTTCTTTAGAATTTTATGTAAGTTTTTATCGAAACCAAAGGATCTAGAAAAAAAACGTAATGGTAAAACCAGTTACTAGAATAAGAGCTGGCCCTTGATAGACCCAAACAAAGACAAAGGATTGTTGTTTAGCACATGGAGAACTTTGTGATAGAGGCATTGTTGTTATGCTGAGATTAGTACTCGTCAAAGATCCTGGTAAACAAATGAACTGAAATATGCAGAAGAAAAAAATATCGTCTAGTTGGTGCGAGTATTAACGGCAATGTTATCTCCAATGTTAAGAGCATTAGCACACTTTTGAAGAAGAGGTACTCATCTAGGAACCATAATCAAAGACCATATTATCCATAACATTGTCAACTTTTCCATATCTCAGGTTTAATTATTTTTTTCAAAAATATTATGTCCACAAGATCATGTTCTTCTTATATTTTTTAAAAGATAGTCCTAAAATTTTAACACTAAAAATCATCTGCAGGAATATTTCTAATTATGTTCAAATTTATAAAAGAACAGAACTTCTTGCCTATACTTCAACTGACGTCTGCTTCCAACAGCTCCAGTATTCACTACTTACCCATTTTTGTGCATAATTCCTTTCAAACTGCTAAAATCAAGACTCCTGCAGTGTGATTAATTAACCTGCAAGTCACAAAATAGAAGGTGTAAGGTGACTCCCGGTGAAGAGGTGAAAGTTCACCGGTGGTCAATCGGAGTGCCTGAAAGATCAGGAAAAAAACCAAAAAAAAAAGAGGGGGGAGAGGGAGAAGGAGGCCTCAGAGTGCTTCTCATCATCGACTTCTTTCTTCCGAAGCCGCACTCCCATTTTCGACATCCCTTCACCGGGGGCAGTCAGGAGGCCAGTCGTGACCTTCAACTAACCACCATCTCCGCTGATGGATTTCGGGTGGGGGCGGCTAGGGAAAGGGAAGAGTAAGGAGGACGCACAAAGTGATGAGAATAAGAATCCTAAGCAGAGGAGGAGGAGCTGGTTTGTGATAGTTAGAGGCTCGTCGGTAAAGGGGGATGAGAATTCATCCTCCAACCCCACGGTGATAGCTGCTGTCACATGAGATCAATCACTGCGGATGCCACTTACTCTGGAGAAGAGGTACTATCTCTACTTGCTGCAGCGAGGGCAGAGTCACTTACCCAAGCAGAAAGAGACAGAAGGGGGCTGGCAACAAGTCAAGTTTAGGGCTGCGATCAGAAAAGAAAAGATGGTAGCACAGGCACCATTGGTTGCAGGAGGGGGAAGGAAGAGAAATTTCTCTCTGGTGAGAAGACACTGGGTAGCCTAGAAACGTGTTGGGTGTGTGGGAAGAAGGAACATTTCAAGGATGAATGTCCTTTTGTCAGGTGTTGTTCGCCATAAAATCGTAAATGATTCTCTATTGAGCTATTTCAATAAATGATTACAATTTCAACGGTTTTCCGTTTACAGCAAATGAGGAAAAATTAAATTCCTCTTTGTTTAAGGCTGGATTCTGAGGTAGCTGTGGAGAACGATCTTGCTCTCCGTTAACACTCCGCACAAACTCTTTCAATTGGCAAAAAGGCTCTGAACTTCTGATCACAAAGGATAGTTTTAGAAGAAAATCGATCCCCTCTTTTTCTGTTTCCCTGCTCTTTATAGGGGGTTTCAAGGCAACGTCCCCGTCTGATGTGATATTTACTGCAAGCGTATAGTGTCAGTTGTAGCGCTTAACAGGTCGTCCCACAGAGATCTCAGTTGTTTTGCGATTCTTAATAATTCTTTAGCTCTAGTGGATTAACTAAGAGTTTCTAAATTGAGAGAAGATTGGTTCTAAGTTCTAAAAATTAGCCTAGGATTTTGAATCCATTAGAATAATAGCCTAACAGTGAATTATCTCTTTCTTCCTAACTTTTAATTACGCACGATTAACTAACATATTAAAAATGTGATCTTTTTAATTTTATTTTAATTAAGTGCCTATAAGTATGACCTATCAAGTGATGTGCAAGTATAGACCATCAAATATAACACCTTTTTTAAAAATAAATCATATCAAGTAGAAAATCTCATAAACAAAAGAAAATAAATAAACTTCAAACCCTAATCTAAGTATAGACTATCAAAAGACCAAACTTAAGTATAACCTATCAAAGAAATCAGATTTACAAGTTTATTCAATTCAATTTATTTATAAGAAAATCTTTATTGATAATTCTAAAAATAAACAAAGAATAAGAATTCCAAATTTCATCTAAGTATAGATTATCAAAATATTAATTAAGCATAATCTATCATAGAATTATGATTTGTGAACTCTATCTTTTATTTATTTATAGAAAAATCATAACTTTATTTATTTTTAGAAAGAAGATGAGATAAATCCATGTTAGATCTATTAAACTAACTTCATCTACGTTCTAGGGCTAAAGAAAATTAGTTATCCATATTTGTAATAAGCAAAACCAAATTTTTATTCATGAACACAATAAAATCTAATTTAGAAAACGAATAAATCTATACTAGAAAGCAATTAACTCTATCTAAAAAACAAATAAAGAATTTAAAACAATGGCTTATCTCTGGAGCACGGTGTTTGTGGCCGTCAACCCTTCAGCAAAACCCTAATTTTATTAATTTAAAACGAGTACAAAACTTATAGGATTCTTCCTAGAATACAAGAATACGACCAATATATAGGCTTCGGAAATCCAAATCCATTCTAATACAATTGTGAAACTACAAGATTACAACAAAACCACGGGAGAAAATTCAGATATTGGGGCTCACTTTTGACCGCCATTTAGCAGGGAAAACCGCTAATTAGCGGTTAAATTATTTGAAAAATTCTTGAAATTTTTTCCACGTGAAAATCTTGTCTTGTACATTTAATTTTCCTAACTGTACAAGACTTTGAGTCTCTTCAGAATCATAGTCTCATAGTCTCGCCCACTTTAGAAACTTTTCGGACTTTAATTTTCTACTCCAACTCTGATTTCATACCATCTCCTTGTACGAATAAAATTCTTGAAAAACACACTAATAATACCCGAGTAGTATTATTTACAAAAATAGGTAATATGAAGGCTATAAATATGCAATATATGGCACTCATCACACCCCCACACCTATCTTTTGCTAGTACTCGAGCAAAATCTAAAGCTAAAAAGAAAAATAAAAATCCTAACTCACTTTCGCAGGAATCGCGATTGTACTTAGCACGTGCAACAAGCCTTTAAACCCCTAGGTTACCCTAGTGGACAAGTTGTGTCTCGTGAGGGTTTGCAGTGAATATACCCACAAAATTCATGAAGAAAATAGATTAAAGAATAAATAAAAGAAAAATAAGGATAACAAAAAATTAAGAAAAATAAAAATTTTATACAAAAGAAAGAAAATCTTTTTTTATATGATATTTCCATCAATTAATCTCACTAATATACAAACTCAAGAACGCATTTAGATTATCAATTTTCAAATCGAGCGTCATATCAAATACACTTATCATTTTAATCAAAAATTTAAATCCTATCTTTCAATACCCACTAACAGATAATCCATTGGCTCCTATACATCTACGTGCACGTGTGATAGTCTACTTCGGTTTTGAACTCCAACTCTAACTCATGATTTATCTCCTCTTTCATAACAATTTTTTTCTTCTTTTTTTCATTTTTTTTCTTTTTTTCTTTTATTTTCTTTTTTAAGAATATTTCACCTTTCATGCGAATATTCACGCTTGCTTAGGCGCAACGTACCCGATTACTCGGTTCATACTCTTTTTTTTTCTCTTTTTTTTTTCTTTTTTTTAGAATATTTCACTTTTAATGCGAATATTCACACTTAGGCGCAAAGTACCCGATTACTTGGATCATATTCTTTTTTCACTCTTGAGACTATTGCCATAATACCAAGCGCACCCCATTATTTTATCACTCTCGAGGCTATTGCCTTAATACTAGGCTCACCCTATTATTTTATTCTCACTTTTTTTTCTTTGTTTAGAGAGAGAAAACTTACTCAATCGTTATCATCTTTATTCTTAACTTAATAAACTATTGTCAAGTGAAAAATAGATTTATACTTACTTCAAAACTTCTGCTAGCGGTATTTATTTTTCGAATTTTAATTTTTTTCATAAAATTCAAAGTGTATCGTCCAATCTACTCTCCTATCCAATTTCAAATCTAAATTTATTCTTTTATCTTTAATTAGGTTGATCTATTGATAAAAATACATAAATTTGTAGTTAAATTTATTTTTTTTAGTTTTTTTTAGTTTTTTTAAACTTTTTTTCAGTTAGTTACCCTAAAAACTACCCAAAGTGTAAAATAAAAAACCCAAAAATAAAAAAAATAAAAGAAAAACCCTAAAAAAAACTAAAATCTTAGAAAAACACAGAAAATATCCTATCCCACTCCCCCACACCTAAACTCGTGTATGCTCCATACACAAACCAAGTGTGGTAAAATAAATATGAAAACTATTATACAAATACTAAACAAATAATGAGAGTCGTAAAAGTTACGATCTCAATATCATCACCCTATTAACGCATGAAAAACGGTTACAACATCTCGATCGCTTTCCACTTTCATAGTGTGTGCATTTTAAACGTAAAGTGAGTGCATTATTATATCTCATCAACCTCCTACAAGTCACAAAATTACCTGTCTATAGCTTATACCGCCCTCGCTTTTTCTTTGTCCACATGTAAGCATTAACAATTGGGTTAAAGAATTCTTTATTATAAACCTGCCAATTATCGTTTATAACAAGTATACATGTAGAAATATCGTGAGGTGAGAAGAGTGATATAGGCTCGAATGAATGTAGTGGTGGCTCTTCTAACTCACGAAGTAATGCGAGCTATTCTGCAAACAAATCCTCAAAAGTTTGCTCATAAATCAATGGCACATTTGCACGAGTATTATCATACATAGAATCAGTATGTGCTAATTCATCTAATAATATGAGCTCATTTTTGAACAATTGCTCAAATGAGGGTTCATCATCAGTGCAAGAGGTCGAATGAGAGTGCAAATTATGAATCATATTGACCTCAATGAGGGAGCTTGTCGCGGGCTCATCCATATTAAATATGTTTAATGTCACAGTCATATTCCCAAACGATAACTTCATGAGGACACTCCTACAATCAATTAATGCATTTGATGTTGCAAGGAATGGTCTACCCAAGATAACGGGAATTTGATTCCGTGGATTGGAGATTGGCTTAGTTTCTAAGACAATGAAGTCTATAGGAAAGATAAACTCGTCGACCTTAATGAGCATATCTTCAACAATACCAAGTGGTCTCTTGATCGAACGATCAGCTAACTGTAATGTGACCTTGGTAGGTTGAAGTTTTCCTAACCCCAGTTGCTGATAAACAGTGTAAGGAAGCAAGTTGACACTTGCCCCTAAATCAAGCAACGTCCTATCAAATGTAGTGTTCCCAATGATGCATGAGATTGTAGGGGAATCTGGATCTTTGTACTTGATAGGCAAGGAGTTAGAGATGATTTGTGATATATTTGCAGCAAGAAAAACTTTTTCATAAATGTTTCTTACTCGTTTCTTAGTACACAAATCCTTGAGGAACTTAGCATAAGTAGGAACCTGTTGTATAATGTCAAGGAGTGGAATATTAACCTTCTCCTGCTGAAATATTTCAAGAATCTTTTCTACTTGAGGTGAAGGCTTCCTAAGCCGATTGGGATATGGTGCTTTCGGCTCAGGAATAGGTTCTTCCAAATGATCATATGACGATGATGGAGGTGATGGAGATGGTCGTGGAGAAAGGGATGGAAGAGATGATGTAGCCTGCGAGATAGTAGGAGTGGGATCATGGGGCATGGCTACATTATTGTCCACTTGCTTGCCAGATCTAAGCATATGAATGGCATTGCATTGGTGAACATGCGACTGATTTGAGGAACTGACATTGGGGTTCGTTATGGGTTGACTTGGAAAGGTACGTTGGCCACGTTCACTCATTTGACTCATTTGACACTTTCATAAGATTTTGCATGTGTGTGTCAAGGTTGGACATATGCGTGTCAAATTTGGAATGAGACTTGAGAAGATTTTCAACATGCTTCTCAAGTGACTGAAGTCACTTTTCTTGTTCATTATTAGACCTCTATTGTGCATATGAGTGGTTTTGTGCAGGTGGTCTATTCTGGTTGTTTCCATAATTTGATGCGTTAGGGTGTTGATAAGCACCCACATTTGGTCTTAGGAACTGACCACTGGTTGGAGGCTGCATGTTAGGGTTAGAGTCCCCTGATATTGCCCTTGAATCCATGATATATTTGGATGGTTTCACCAGCCAGGATTGTATGTAGGAGCATAAGAATTGTTTATGGGTTGTTGATATAAGACGTTAGCCTGTTCAAGTGTGGGACCCATGAGATTTGTTAATAATGGACACTCTTCCATAATATGATTCGGAGTTCCGCAATTAAAATATGTGGGACTTTGGATTTAATTTAATTGACCTACCTGTGGAGCACGAGTAGTCCCCAATACCTCAATTCTTCTCATAAGGGTTGCAATCTTAGCTTTGGCAGCTATAGAGCTGTTGATGCTATGAATCTCTCCCTTATGCACAGAAGTTGATGCACTGGGCTTCTCAGTGGGACTCTCCCACTGTATAGTTGTTCGTCGCAAAACTTCCTTCGCTTCCTTCCATTGAATTAACTTAGATTACAATAGAAGTGAACAAGAGATAAAAAAAAAGAGAACAAACGAGAGGATTTTATATTTCAATCTCTCTCTCTTACAATAATTCGTGGGATCTGTGGCGATGGGATCTGTCAAGCAGCTCCTTTTGACGATCGGTACGTTGAAATCTTCTCTCTTGAAGATATCGGCCGACTATAAACGATCTTCTATGGTTTTGATTTGTTCAAGGCTCTCTCGCGTAACTCGAACTTCTCAAGAACTCCAGAAAGAAGACGATGATTTTCTCTGATCTTCACGAACTCAAGGCTCTGTGCGTAACTTGAATTCTCCAAGATTTCAGAAAAATATCTCAATTGCCTAAAAGAAGATCCCTAGAGTTTCACCAGGAAGGTATTTATAGCCCTAGGTTAATGCAAGAGTTTCTATCTAAATAGAACTCGTCATTATCTGGGATTTCAATCAAATATCTTAGTTTTGATGGAATTCTGATTAGACTTGATTTGGGTATTTGGATAGGCCCAGAATCATAATCTCAATCAATTTGAGATTCTGGTTATCTGCTTACGCGGAGCTTTAATTGCATCAAAACGCGGTGCTAAATAACCAGTGCGCAGAGCTAACGCGGAGCTATTGATCATCTCCGCGTTTTACTCAAACGCGAGGCTAATACAAGCCAGACTGCGGAATCAACGCGGAGCTATTAAACATCTCCGCGTTTTATTCAAACGCAGGGTTAATATTACCAAACGCGGGGCTACTGAATTGGCTCCGCGTTCTGTTGTGGAAAATCCTTTTAACTTAGAAATTTTCACTGCCAACAGAACCCCCTCCAAAGTTTTCAAAATGGCTTAGACTTTAGCAGATTTTGAAATACTTTGGATATCTAAACTGAAACGCGGAGTTACAATACCAAGTCTATCTCGCGTTATGCTCACTTACGTGGAGCTAATCAGCTTCACTTCGTCTTCAGTGAAATGAGTAATTATGTCATTAATTACCCTGAATTTCTACGCCGAATACCAAGCGACGGAAATTCTGTTTAAATAGAGCTCCCGGCTCATCTTCTTCTTCATCCGGAGATTTTAGAAGAGCTCTCAACTCCTGCAACTGAGTGAGCGATGTCAATGAGCGATCTTCAATTGATCTCCCTTTATCTCTTCATAGATTTTTATCATTAGGATGTCACTTCAGAAGAGTTTTGCTAGATGCACGTTGGCCGGCGTTAATGGCAGCAGCCGTGAAAGTAGATGCAAAGGCGAACCAGTCTATGCAGCGTCTTCCGAAGGTAAAAACCTTAACTCTTGGGCTTCTAAGAACCATCTTGAGATGCTTTGACTTGATTTAATCCAGCCAACTGTTTATTTTACCGGCGAGATCACCGTTCTCTGCGAAGTTATCGCGTCATCCCCTGTGCTTGAAACGCGGGGCTTATCTGACTAGTGGTCTCGATGAATCTGCGAGGCTATCTTTGATTAGCAGTCGCGATGAATTGCGAGGCTATCTTTGATTAGCAGTCGCGATGAATTACGAGGATATTTTTGATTAGCAGTCGCGATGAATTGCGAGGCTATCTTTGATTAGCAGTTGCGATGAATTGCGAGGCTATCTTTGATTAGCAGTCGCGATGAATTTGTGAGGCTATCTTTGATTAGCAGTCGCGATGAATTTGCGAGGCTATCTTTGATTAGCAGTCGCGATGAATTGCGAGGCTATCTTTGATTAGCAGTCGCGATGAATTTGAAAGAGAAGGAAAGAGCGGAAAGAAATCTTGTCCCCCTATACGCGAAGTTATCGCATCATCCTCTGCATTTAAAGCGCGAGGCTATTTCTCCAACTGTGCGCGGAGTTAGCTTAGCTCTGCGTTTTCACTCTTGTTCCTTTTGCAGTAAGTCCAATCCTTTCTGAAGAGGAATGTATGCGGATCCATCGATCTTCATCAGCAAAAGTAACTCTAAGGAAGTCAGAAGCATATGCTTTACAACATAGTTATAGGTTTCAAGCTCTGGCTCCTGGAGATGGACTATTGAAGGAGCTTCAAGCTTAAGTGAGGGCCTGCAGCGCTTGCAGTTCAGAATTGCAGCACTTGCAGTTCAGAATTGCTTCGATGCAGCACTTCTCTTTCCTCTCGTGCTTCATTTCAAATGACAGGTCCAAAATGACATTTGCAGAGGAGATCTTTTGCATGCGAATCAGGGAACTGAGCTTCAACACCCCGTAGAGAGAAATCTCACCGTTAACTTATTGATGAGTCGATGTATTGATGATCATGTAGAAGCTTTTGGGAGAACTATAACTCCCTCTTTGTAATCTCTTGCTTCATGAATAAAGATAAATTATTTTCCTCTCTATCTGTTGGCTTCAATAATTTTGCTTGCTCAACAAACAGATGGTTAATAATTATGGTAAAATAACCTAAGGCTCTTTTGCGTAACTTAGATCATTAATACCTGAAGTGATCGGACAGGGATCATCTTCAACTTAGCCAAAAATCCAAGTTTTTCATGAGAACGCGAAGCTAAAATACCAAGTTATCTTCGCGTTTCTCGGAGTTGCGTGGAGTTAATATCTTCACTTTTTTCTTTATCACGCGAGGCTAATAGCTCCGCGATTTGGAGAGTAACTGACCAGTCATTTTCTCCGAAATCCGCGCCGAACTCTAAAAGGCGGTTTCCCTCTTTTAAATAAAATCTCTATTCCTTTTCTTCTCACTTCACTTGAGAATTTTCCAGAAACTTAGAGATTCAGGCGATCATAGTTCAGGCGACCCGAGCTTCTTCCGACCGAGTTTGCTCCCGATTTTCAGTCGATTTTCCTCAGCAATGGCACCCAAAACTCGTGCTACTTCTCGTGCGGCTCCATCATCGGCAACTGGCGCAAGCGGTGGTGGCGGCGGCCATGGCAGCGACGCGCCAGCCCACATTTCGCCTATCGGAGGTAAGAATCTCTCCATCGAGACTTTTTAGAACATCTCTAGAGTGATTTGGCTCGATCTTAACTGATCAATCAACTCTTTTACCGGCGAGACCGCCGTACTCCTGCTGTAAGGCTTGGAGAAGAAGAAAAGTCTCTGACTTTCTTCTTTACGCGAAGTTATCGCGTCATCCTCGCGTTTTGAAGCGCAGGGCTATTTTGAGTAGCAGTCGCGTGGAAACGCGAGACTATTTTGAATAGCAGTCGCGTGGAAACGCGAGGCTATTTTAAGTAGCAGTCGCGTGGAAACGCGAGGCTATTTTGATTTCTGCGCGGTCTAATTTTTAGCTTCGTGCGTCCATACTTAGAGAATTTTTCTATCTTATAGAAACTTCTCTAACTTTGGTGCTTCTTTTTGCAGTGGGGTATTCGATGGAAGCTCTTCCTCACAAGAATTACTTCGGCTTTGCTGGGGGTTCTGATCCCTCAGGCCAATTTCGCTTCACCACTATCTTGGCTTCATATAAGCCAGATCCAAAGAAGCGCAAGGAGAAGTTGATCAAGTATCACCCCACTACTGCGCGAGAAATCAGAACCGATGCAGCCTTCGAAACTTTGAATAGAGAGGCGATGGAGAAACCCGCCTTCCTCTTTGGAGACCAGATGGATCAATCAGATGAGATCTTTTCTGAAGAGGAGTGTGTTTGGTTATATAACTCAGGCGAAATGCTGATGTTTCTGCCTAGAGTGGATCGTAGCTATTCTCTGGTCTATCTTCAGAGGCTGGCGATGCCTCGGGAATTAAAGTAAAGACTGACTCAAGAGCAAGATGGCGTCCCAACAGGCAAATTTGGTGCAAAAGGGGTTTATCAAGATGGTCCCCCCAGATGCATTACTGGTTTGCTTCCAGGCCGATTTGGCAAAGAGCTTCCAGTGGGAGAAGTCCCATCTCGTGCCCGAACTTTCTTAAGTGAGTTCCTGGCGAAGGATGGTCAGTACCCGGCTAGCGACTTCAGGATGCCTGGCTGGGTTCATTCTTCTAACAATATGTGGTGGGCCCGCCTCGTTCAGTATATGCTGGATTCCCACGAGCCCATTTTAAAGGATATTGGCTTGTATAAAGCTATCAGGAATGTCCAATTCGGGTTTTCCCAGAGTGCCTATCATTTTTACTGCCTCTTGGAGATGTATAACCCTGAGACTTGTACTCTCTTTACACCAGTGGGTGAGCTAGGATTCGCTCTTCACGAGATGTTCGAGGTTCCGGGCTTTCCATGGGTGAAATCCCCTATGAAGAGTATATCCCCACCACCAATGAGCTGAACATGCTACTGGCAAGGGATGAGCGCATCTATGCCACATACTGGGAGATGATGTGCCATTATCATATTTGCGCTGACTTGACGGGTGCGCGTAACCACGGTATCGGTCATAAGAAATGGGCCGAATATCTCTTTGCCAATTTAAACTCTAAGGATAGCTCGGCAACTATCCATGGCCATCCACCCGTCTATGGCTCAGAGATTGATCACCGTATTGCTAAGGGCTGCCACCTATTATATTATACCACTGAATCCAATGAGAATGGATACGGTCCTGGCACTTCATTCAAGAGTTACCACTATCAAGCCCAGTTTCCGATTTCCAACAGAGGTCTCATTGCTGGGTTTCTGATGCTGTGGCTGAAGAGATGTGTCGTGCCGTCGTTGCCCAAAGAAGCAATTGCGGTGACCGTGGTTTATCCAGCGGTTCTTCTAGCATATGGCCGACCCCTTGGACTTCTTCCCGCCATGGTATGCAATTTGCAGTATGGACTGAGGGTGTTCTGTCGTAATTTCCTCCCCACTATTAAGGTCCAGGGGAAAGGAAAGGGCAAATCGAAAGAGACTGTCCAACCGAAAACTCCAAACCCTAGGGTGGAGATGCCCTACACCTATTTGATGGCGTGGCTCGTCTTGCACTGTTCTTCTTTAATGAGTGCACCATAGCGTCGTTCGGGCGAAAAGTGCTTCTTTGTAGAACTGTATGAACGCTCTTCATGGAAGCAGAATTATATGTCTCAAATTCGGAAGACTCTTCATAGTTTTCAGAATTATGAGATCTTCCGGTATTTCCCTGACTTTCCCGGCGGAGGATATGGGATGAGGCTGAAGGATGCCGTGGGAGCAGATAGGTTCACTACTTTATCTGCAGGAGCGTTCTGGTGGCTTCTCAACATCCGTCCTGGACACTTGGTGTATCGTCAAGATCTCGGGTGTCGGATCGAGCCATACACTCCGAGTCGCTTTGCTCGTCAGTTTGGATACTCCCAACTTTATGTGGGCAATCCAAATAAAGATCTCGCTCACGAGGGAAATTTATACGAAGGCGCTTGTGGCTGGTTCCATTTCGCAGCAGACAGAACCGAGGCTGAATTCTCCTTGCCCCAGAAGGCGCCAGAATTGGCCATGACCCTCAGCATCTGCAATTGGTTCAGTATTGCGAATGCTGACGTGCCCGGCTTCTCTCTCAATCGCAGTTGTTGCAAAGAGATTGAAGCCCTCTACGTTAGCCGTCAGGGTGCTTCTAGAGTGAGAATAAAAGGAATGGAAGAATTCCTTGGCGCCGCGGCTGAGCCTTCAGACGCCAGCGAGTCCGACGACGATGTCGGTGATGACGATGACAATACTGGTGCTGGTGGAGCTTCCCAGCCTGTTGTCAGTCGTCCCTTGAGTCCAGCTCTCAAACGCCGCGGCACTTTAAAGAGAAGACCGGGTAAGAAGCAAAAATTGGCTCAGGAAACTTTGATAGCTCCTCAAGAAGTGGTTGTCAAACTTGCTTCAGACTTATTGGCTTCGGCTCTACCCCCAGCATTGGCAAGGGAGGACGAACCTGCTAAAACTCCAAGTGTTGTTGAGGTTTCGGCCCCTTTGGCCATAGGGCCTGTGGCAGAACCTGTGGCCAACTAAAGGATAGCGAGACGGGTACGTTTCTGGAAACGACAATGGCTCCCCCTTCAAGTCCGACAACTGGACTTGTATCGCCTGGTATGGCCCTTAGCATTTTATCTTTTGCCCGTTATTATTTTAACGTAACACTGCTTTTCTGGTCTTCCGAAATGCAGGTGATCAATTTCTCTCGCCAATGCATTCGACTACCCAAGTAGAGTCTGACGATAGGATGGACCATTCTGGCTCCGTTGGTGGTGTGGGTAGCTCTGCTGGCGAGTTTGCGGCTGATTATTCCACACCGGCTCCTGTCTCTGTTCCCTCTTCAATTCCCCCAATTGACGAACTGGGAAGTGATGAGAGAACTGAGGTCATTATCGCAGCTGCTGCTAGGGAGGCGACGCCTTCTCCTAGCATGCCATCTCCAACGCCAGTCTGTTCCACTGAGACATTTCCCACGGTCGTTGGCGTACCTTCTGTTTCTCAGTCAATGATTCTAACGCCTTCTACTATAATGGCTATTGAGACAACTGTAATTCCTCCAGCTTCTAATCTTCCAGTCAGGGATGAGGAGAACTTAAAGTTCTCATTTGAAGCTTCTTCTGCCATCGGAGGAACTTCTGGTAGAGATACCCCCTCATCTTCTCCTGTTGGTGGCGCTCCCCGGGTGACTTGTATTAGTAGCCCTCCTTCTCAGGTTCCTGATTCCACCAGATTTGCATTGGCTTTACTGGCCCCGCATGTCATGAACCTGGTATAAGGACGGGCTTCTTCTTCAACACTGGTAGCCACTGCTCCCCTGCCCGTGACATCTTCCTTAGCATTACTCGCTTTGTCTGTTGGCACTGCAAATCCTCTTGAAGAACATTTCAACCTCAGTATTGCCGATTTTATGCGTTTGCTAAGGAGATGTATCGAGATGGTCCTTGCTGGCCACGACTTCTTCAACTTCGCACGTCCAATGTTATTCCGCTATCTGGAAAACATCGAAGAAATTGGGGGACGAGATCGAGCAACTCCTTACCAGGCCCGTTTTGGAGTTTTGGAAGAGCAAATGAACATACTCAACACAGTTCGCCAAGCGGATGTTGAGTCGATTACTGGGATCGAATGGGCTCGTCTTCGGGCGGAGTTGGTTGCTCGTCGAGAGGAATTGAGGCGCCAAGAAGAAGAGTGGTCTCGAGCGTTAGCAGGGTTCCAGGCTAGTCAGGAGTCCATTCTTAGAGGTTTGGATTTGGTGAACTCTGAAATTGAGGGGAGCCAGGCTGCAATTCTCAGCGCCCAGGAGGCCATTGCTAATGCTCGGGCGATCTTAGTAGAGAGCGAGCTTCAATTAGGGGAAGCCGTTAAGAAGCGGGAAGCGCTGATCCTTCAACGGGAGCAAGTTGATCAGGAGGAGATAATAAGAAGCCGTACTATGGAAGAGTCTCGCCAGCATCTCATCCAGCAAGTTGGAATGAATGATGATGATCTGCTCCGGCAGGCTCAACACTCTATAGAGGCAACTCGTCGTCGAGTAGTTGACGAAACTATGAGTAAGTTAAAGCATCTCGGAGATCCATAGTTTTCTGTTATTCTTCATTCCTTTTTTGTAATGAGAACTTGTACTAAAAGAAAGAACTTTTTTGGTTCTCAGACTTCTTTTGTAACTCCATTCTTTTTAAATGATGAATAAAGATAACCACTTTTTGATTCTTTTATTAGTTGGCTAGGAAATCTTCTTGCACAACAAATAACTTGCCATCAAGAAGTTGCTTTCTCTGCAAAGCATTCCAAGTCGTAGTGTCAGAGGTAAGAATTTAACATGACAGGTTTTATGGGATTTTTAGCAAATCCCCAGCTATCAACGGGTTTGATTAGCCTTTACCAACTACCGTTTGAGTAGGGCTAGCCATGTTATGCCCCTCAACATGGTGAGTTGTCGAGGAATTAATCTCCTCTCCCCCTTTTGCCTTTAATCAGCATTGGGTAGTTAATCTCATACTCTTACCCCCAGTATGATAGGGTTGGCGAGAAATTTGTTCTCTTTCCATTGCCTAGTCGGCGTTGGGCAATTCATACTTTTACCCCAGTATGATGGGTTGGCGAGAAACTGGTTCTCTTCCCATTGCCTAGTTGGCGTTGGGCAATCCATACTTTTACCCCAGTATGATGGGTTGGCGAGAAATTTAATCTCTTCCCATTTCCTAGTCGGCATTGGGCAATTCATATCTTTTAGGTCGGAGGCGCTTAATTACACATGCCTAAAAGAAAGATTGGGGGCTGTTCAAACTTGAGAACTGAGCACACCAGGTTTGGGTCAGAGGCGCCAAACTGCGCATGCCCAAGAAAAGACTGATGGTGGTTCAAACTTGAGAACCAAACTGGAGGCGGTTCAAGGCTCTCTCGCGTAACTTGAACTGGGCACTCCAAACACACCAGGTTTAGGTCAGAGGCGCCAAACTGCGCATGCCTAAGAAAAGACTGGAGGTGGTTCAAACTTGAGAACAAAACACACCAGAGTTTGGTCAGAGGCGCCAAACTGCGCATGCCTAAGAAAAGACTGGAGGTGGTTCAAACTTGAGAACCAAACACACCACGGTTTAGGTCAGAGGCGCCAAACTGCGCATGCCTAAGAAAAAGAAGACGTGTATCTCCAGGGGTACTAAGAATAGTATTTCTTCAGAAACTTGTCATTGATCGGCATCATCATCCTGTCGCCATCTTGATTCATTAAGCGATAGGCTCCACTGGAGTATACTGTCTCCACAATAAATGGTCCTTCCCACTTGGGTTCAAACTTACCCTTAGTCTTGTGGGTTAGCACCATTGGCCTTTTAACAGCCAGAACCAAGTTTCCTTGCTTAAAGGTCCTTGGTTTGACGTTCTTATTGAACGCTTGAGATATTCGGGCTTGATACAACTCAATTTGCTGTTGAGCCCTGAGACGTTTTTCATCTAACGCCTCTAGTTCTTGCAATCTTTGCTGATGGCGCTCTTCTGTCGTCATCCTTGTGGCTAAAGCCACTCTTAATGATGGTATCTGGATTTCAAGAGGCAAAACAGCCTCACTTCCGTAAACCAAAGAGAACGGGGTTGCTTTGGTCGGGGTGCGAACGGTGGTGCGATATGCCCACAAACATTCTCCCAACTTTTCATCCCAATCTCGTTTATTGGAAGAGACGAACTTCCGAAGGAGTTTGATGATCGTCTTGTTGAAAGCTTCTGCTAACCCATTAGCCGCAGGGTTATATGGTGTAGAAGCGATATCTTTGATTCTGAACTTGTTGCAGAATCTGGAGAATCCCTGACTAATGAATTGCAGACCATTATCGTGAATGATCCGTCGAGGGACGCCAAATCGGTAAATGACATGATGCTTGATAAACTTGATCACATCTGTCGTTTTCACCTCTTTCATGGGCACGGCTTCGGCCCATTTTGAAAAATAATCGATTATTGCAAGAATAAACTGATGTCCTCTGGATGACGGGGGAGTTATTGGCCCCATAATGTCCATCCCCCATGCTTCAAATGGCCAACTTGCAATAGTATTGTGCAAGTATTCGTGGGGTTGATGAATAAAATTAGCATGAACTTGGCATGCATGACATTGTTTAGCGTATGCCATTGCTTCCGTGATCATGTTTGGCCAGTAGTATCCTAGCCTTCTTATACGGTCTCCAAGTTTAGGATCGGGCTGATGAGCTCTACATACTCTATCGTGTGTTTCTCTCAGCACTTCTTCTGCTTCCGCTTTTGATATGCAGCGTAGTAGCAGACCATCTCTTGACTTTCTATATAAAGTCTGAAGTTTATGGTCATAATAAAATCTTTGGGCCTTCCTCTTTATAGAGGTGGCTTCCGTAGGACCTTCTGGTAATATCCCATGTAAAGCATAATCCACAAACGGAAATCGCCAATCATGGGGTTCCAGAGTTAAGCCTGCTTGGCATACTTCTTTATTTTGAAGAAGAGTATCTGGATGAAGGAGCTCTCTGCTTTCAATGGTGATGCTTTTAACTTCACCCAGCGGGATCGCCAGTGTTGCGGCTAACGTGGCAAGAGCATCTGTATAAACGTTCTCATTTCGAGATACGTGATATATGTAGAATTGTTCAAAATAGCCAGCCAGTTCAATGGCTAGCTGATAATAGGGGATGAGGGCTTCATGTCTAACTTCATATTCACCTTGTTGGCAGTGAAAATTTTTAAGTTAAAAGGATTTTCCACAACAGAACGCGGAGCTAATTCAATAGCCCCGCGTTTGGTTACATTAACCCTGCGTTTGAATAAAACGCGGAGATATTTAATAGCTCCGCGTTGATTCCGCAGTTTGGCTTGTATTAGCCTCGCGTTTGAGTCAAACGCGGAGATGATCAATAGCTCCGCGTTAGCTCCGCGTTTTGGTTATTTAGCGTCGCGTTTTGATGCGATTAAAGCTCTTCGTGAGCAGATAACCAGAATCTCAAATTGATTGAGATTATGATTCTAGGCTTATCCAAATACCCGAATCAAGTCTAATCAGAATTCCATCAAAACTAAGATATTTGATTGGAATCCTTGATGAATGCGAGTTCTATTTAGATAGAAACTCTTGCATTAACCTGGGGCTATAAATACCTTCCTGGTGAAACCCTAGGAGGTCTTTTTTTTGGCATCGGAAGTCTCCTATCGATCCTTTGGCAATTCAAGTACGCGAGAGAGCCTTGAAGCCTTTGCTGATCATCTTCTGAAATCTTGGAGAATTCAAGTTACGCACAGAGCCTTGAGTTCGTGAAGATCAGAGAAAGTCACCATCTTCTTTCTGGAGTTCTTGAGAAGTTCGAGTTACGCGAGAGAGCCTTGAACAAATCAAAACCAGAGAAGATCGTCTATATTCGGCCGATATCTTTAAAAGAGAAGATTTCAACGTACCGATCGTCCAAAGGAGCTGCTTGACAGATCCCATCGCCACAGATCCCACAATCTATTGTAAAAGAGAGAGATTAAACATATAAAATCCTCTCGTTTGTTCTCTTTTTATATCTTGTTCACTTCCGTTGTAATCTAAGATGTATTCAATGGGAGGAAGCGAAGGAACTTTTGCGACGAACAAACTGGCGCCCACAGTGGGAGCCATCTCTTTCACTGATGAAGAGATTGTGGCGCAATCAGACGTTGACTTGATCGGATCCGAAGTAGACACGCTGGTCGTTGAAATCGACCAGCATAAGTACGAGGAGTTCCTCTCCTCCGAATTAGGTGACTTGGATGAGACACGGCACTATCGCCGTATGTACTCCAATACCCGAGTGACGGGTAGAAAGGTATCCACAGAGAGACGGGGATCCTTGGAGACTACGGTTATAGCGCCGGAGTCCACGCAAGAAATCCTAGTCGAGAAAGAGCTTCCGATTGCCGAAGAAGACGTGGGAACTGGACTGACCAGGACCCAACTCCGGAACAGGAACCGGAGAGCGAGGCGTAGAGCCCTCAAAGCCCGCCTTAGACGCGGAGCTAACTCTAGAGGACGCGAGGCTATGGTCCCTCGCAAATTGGCTCGCGCTACCCGCGAGACCAATCTCTACCGCGTTAAACGCGAAGATACAACTTGCCTTAAAAGCAAGGAAAAGCCAGCGTGTGATTTTCCACGTGAGGCTGGTAATACTGGCGAGTTACGCAAAATTCCTGACACTCACGAGTTACGCGAGTATAAAAATTATTCAAAGCCAGCGTGTGATTCTCCACGCGAGGCTATTACTGTGCCTAGCGAGAGATGCGAAGCCAGTAAGGGTTGCACTAGTCGCAGAATACCCAACACTCGCGAGTTACGCGAGTATAAAATTATTCAAAGCCAGCGTGTGATTCTCCACGCGAGGCTATTACTGTGCCTAGCGAGAGACGCGAAGCCAGTAAGGGTTGCACTAGTCGCAGAATACCCAACACTCGCGAGTTACGCGAGTATAAAAATTATTCAAAGCCAGCGTGTGATTCTCCACGCGAGGCTATTACTGTGCCTAGCGAGAGACGCGAAGCCAGTGATACTTGCAATAAACGCAAGACTTATGACACCTACAAGGAACGTGAGGATGATTGGCAAATAGTTGTCAGTCGTAAAAATCGTGCTAAGTGCGAAGCTATGATCTGCGTTAATCGCAAAGATAAGCTAGCGTGCAAGAACTTCCCTTCACACGGGGCTATTATTCAAGAAGCTAAACTTCCAAGGACACACAAAGCCAGCGAGAAACGCGAGGCTAGTATGGATAAGCGCGGAGCTATTCTTCAGGCCCGCAATATGAAATGCGAGGCTATTCCTAAGCCACGCGAGGATCGGTTCGACCCCAGAGTCAGGGTTGATCAATCAAAGAAGCTTCAGTGGATTCCTAAACACTCTCAAGAGTTGAATGGACCTCTTGATTCCATGGCTAGAAACACTGACCTCAGGGAGCATCTCTCTAAAAAGAGAGGCATAGACCAACTTCAAGTTGAACATAGTTGCCATTGCCAGCAACTTATGACAGCAGTATCAGCCGTGATGAATAACTGTGGTTGCAGCAAGAACAGGATATCTGTGTTCGACCGATTAAATGAGTCAAACCAGAATCCTGCTAAGAAGACAAGAACCACTCCCCTGAAACAAGGGAGAGCTATAACTTCCAACATGGTAGGAAAAGGGAAGAAAATTGCAGAGACGGATGATGATTCAGAATCGAGCGATGATGAACTTTATCGTATTACTCGACTAAGATCAGGAGCCGTTCCGCCCCGAAATTATAAAAAGCTCGCAGGGGGTTCTTACGACGAGGACAACGATAATTCCGCTATAGCCTCGCCTCCATCCTCTACATCGTCTCGACTGCAGAAGTCAGTATCGCACATGACAGATAAATCTGGTGATATCAATCAGAGATTTGAGGCTCAAGAAAGAATGATTCGAGAGTAACAGAAAACGATTGAAGACCTTAAGATGCTACTTTTAAAAGTTGTTGAAGATAATGCTAAACAGAGCTAGAAGACTCCAAATGAAGAAGAATAGGAGGAGAAAGCCCACTCGATGCATGAGGAAGAAGATAGATTTTCTTTCCATGATCCGCATGAAGAAAAGCTTGAAAAGTTACAGAATCAACTCGAAGCCTTGATGCGTAAAAAAGAGTTGAAGGAGTCAGGAGTCTCTAGACCGTATCCAGCAGAATGGGATGTGGTACCCTATCCTCCAAAGTATAAGCCGCTCAAGTTGGAGCCCTATGACGGGAAGGGATCGCCCAGTCAGCACATCTATTATTTCTTGTCCCAAGCAGGACACTTAATGGGTAATGATCCCATCATGACCAAAGTATTTGCAAGTACTTTGCGAGGGCCTGCCTTTACTTGGTTCATGCAGCTGCCCCCAGGTACTATTAATACCTGGTTAGATGTTGAGAAATTATTTCTCTCACGTTTCTTCGAGGATGACACCGAGATTACGGTTCATTCCCTCCTTGCAACTAGGCAGGGGGAACAAGAAGCGGTTAAAGATTTCATAGAAAGGTTCCGGGAGAAGTCCGTACATTGTAAACATGGAATGATCCAGGAAACTCTAGTCAAAACCTGTCGACACAACCTTAAGACCAATGTGCTTCTCAAAATGGGGGCCGTAGAGTCTAAGACGTGAAGGGACCTGCTCAAACAAGGAGAGCAAGCTGAAGACTTGATTCGCCGAGTTGAAGAGTCCCACGGGCCAAGAAGTGCTGGGGGTAGTAAATCATATACCCAAAACAACAGCAACAAGAATAAAGGGAAAGCAGTAATGTCATCAGAAACTGCTCCTCAGAAAACCAGTCCTCCGCCAGAGCCGAAATCTCAAGGTCAGCGAGGGTCAAGGCAAATTAGACCGCAGCAAGAAAGGAATTACACTTTCAAAGCTTAACAGACACCAGTCCTCTTTCACCTGCTCCAAAAGAAGGGAATGCTAAAACTTCAGGAGAATAAGAAGCCAGAAGACGTTGGTAAGACAAAAGATCCCAACTACTGTCTCTATCACCGGAATGTTGGACACTCCACCCGGGATTGTTTTCCCCTTAAGAACAGGATCCAAGCACTAATAGAAGCTGGGGTTCTGACGCTTAAGGAAGAGCAGAAGAAGGTCACTGCCAATATGGCAACCATAGTGGTTGGAACCCACGAGTTTCCCGCAGGAGTGACCCCAATCCCTAAGGGTAAGATGGTCACGAAGAATCTTGATCCGCACAACAAAGCCCAAGAGGGACTTGTCCCCGTAACAACCCAAAGAGGGGAAGTTATGTGGGTTCACCCCGACTTGCTGGAAGATGAACAATGGACTACTTCAGGAGGTCAAGAGAAGAAACGGGCTGTTAATGCCATTTCTGCAGATATAAATGAAGAATATATAGTTTCGGGGGCCTTCACAGATTCTGAAGAAGAACCCGAAACTATGGCCACCCATCAAGATGGGGCAGGCCCTTCCAGTACTCGATCTGGAAAGACATATCTTAAGGACTACACTAGAGTAGATCCAAAAGATATCTATGCAGAACTCGTAAAGCCTGTGAAGCAGAAAGGACTTCGTTTCCAGAAGAATCCTACCAGAGATGAAGGAGCCAAAGAAACTCCCTTCGAATTTGACATAATTGCGCAGTTGGCTAACATCCCAGCGCGAGTAACGCTTTACAAATTGTTGAGATTATCAAAATCAATATGTGAAGCTCTAAGAGAGGCCTTGGCAGACTCTGAGTCGTTCCTAGCTCAGATTGTCGAGCCGGCCATCGAAGAGCGGAACTCTTGCCCCCACTGTCATCAAGTGAGGAGGCAAGTCCCACAAATCATCTTCTCTCCAGAAGACATGCAGGTGAGGAATATAAAGCATAATAGGCCTTTATATTTCACTGGATATGTCGGGTCCACAAAAGTGGACCGAATTCAGATTGATCCAGGTTCTGCACTCAGCGTCGTGCCCAGTAGATTGATGCAGCTGTTGGGGATTTTCCTTCATCGCTTGAAACCTACACACACTACCATCTATGGATTCAACGCTAATAATAGCCATCCTCTTGGTAAGATCCGATTGCGGTGTCAAATTGGAGACTTGAAAACGGAGGTTACATGCTACGTAATTGATGCTGATACCTCCTACAATATGTTATTGGGGCGACCTTGGATCCACTCTCATATGATAGTTCCGTCGACTCTTCACCAGTGCATGAAATATTGCGATGAGGAAGGAGAGGTCCGGACACTAATTGCTGACAAGCAGCCATTCAAAGGGTTGGAAAATTACTTCACAGACGCTGCACTCTACAAGCCAGCACATTAAGCCTCCAATGACATTCTTAGCAAGTCTCCAAGTGGCGATGAAGCCGACACTGAGTACGAGCTCCTTGGAGAAGATGATGGGGGTGATTACGAAATCAATCCTCGCCTAGATCTTAGCTTAGGTCTTGATAATATAGTGGATGTAATAGAAAGTGAATGGGTTATTAATGAAAATGTAAAGTTAGTCTACGAGCATGCTGTAGCTACTGAGTCTGAGCCCTCTTGTACCTCCACCGAAGCGGATGGCCTGACCGAACTTGAAGTTCTGGCGGCATACCATTTGCCCTTCAGGCCTTCCCTCCTCTCTCAATTAAAAATTACCGAGGATCAAGGGCACTTCTTTGCAGTGCCTCCCCGACAGAAGTCCCAAAGGCCGATCATGTTCGGCAAAGTGGTCACGTCGCCTCGACAGAGAAAAAGTAGTGAAAGTGATGAACAAACATCACCTCAATTCCACTTATATGAGCAAAGGTCCCGACAGATGATGGAGAAAATGGGATATAATTTTACCCAGAAGCCGGGATTAAACTTTGGAAAAGGGCGGCGGAATCTCATACCCTCGTTTAGACCGAGAGGAAAGAGCCCTGATTATTATCAGAAGACCCGCAGGGGGTTGGGCTATGTGTCTACTCTACCCTCATCGCCATCCAAGGATGAAGAGAGTTCTTCGGATAAAGAAGAAACATCTTCACCAGATCATGATTCAGATATAAGCACCGGTGCTTGGTTTCAATATTTGACAATCAATATGGTTTCAGCCGCGCCAGAAAGCGACGAGGATCCAATTGACATTCAAGATGACGCTTGGGCTAAGCACATGGATACTCTCTGGGATGTCCGCTTTGAACAGCGTGACCCGCCTACAGAAGACAAATTAATACAGGTTAACATGGGAACGGAAGAAAATCCGAAACCCATTTTCATAAGCGACACACTAACTCCTTTAGAAAAAAAGGAACTTATATCCCTTATCAAAGAGTATATAGATGTGTTCGCATGGAGTTATGAAGATATGCCTGGGTTTGACCCTCAAATTGCCACACACCGGTTAAATATAAAAGAAGATGTCAAATATGTTAAACAGCAATAGAGGCGTTTTCGACCGGAATTGATGGAGGCAATAGTTGCTGAGGTCAACAAGCTTATACAATCCGGGTTCATCCGTGAAGAACAACACCCAGACTGGGTGGCAAACATGGTGCCAGTCCGCAAAAAGAATGGCAAAATCCGGATATGCATTGACTTTCGAGATCTGAACGCTGCATGTCCCAAGGATGAATTTCCACTCCCCATCACCGACGTGATGATCGATAATACTTGCGGTTATGAGAGGATGTCCTTTATGGATGGCTTCTCAGGTTATAACCAAATCAAGATGCACCCGGATGATGAAAAGCATACAGCTTTCAGAACGCCACAGGGGGTATACTGTTATACGGTGATGCCATTCGGATTAAAGAATGCAGGTGCCACTTACCAACGCGCAATGAGCGCCATATTCAAAGAACACCTACGCAGAACAGTGGAGTGCTATGTGGATGACTTAGCAGTTAAAAGCAAAGACAAAGACGATCATCTTCACTATTTAAGAGTGGTCTTCGATCTTATGCGGAAACATCACTTGAAGATGAATCCTACCAAGTCGTTCATGGGGGTATCCAGCGGGAAGTTTCTAGGGTTTGTAATAACTTCAAAAGGAATTTTCCTCGACCCGGAAAAGGTAAAAGCGATTAGCGAAATGCCGCCTCCCCGCAATCTTAAGGAACTAAGGGGATTACAAGGAAAACTCGCTTATATTCGGCGCTTCATATACAACTTATCTGGACGATGCCAACCATTCTCCAAACTTATGAAGAAGGGAGTGTCTTTCATATGGGATGAGGCACGTCAGCAGACATTTGATGACCTCAAGGAGTACCTTACTAAGCCTCCTGTACTAATGGCACCAGCCCCTGGGCAGCCCTTCCTTATATATGTAAGGGCCATGGATAATGCTTTAGGAGCATTACTTGCTCAATATAATGAGCACGGCCATGAACATGCCCTCTACTATTTAAGTAGAACAATGATTGGGGCCGAACAGCGGTATACCCCGATTGAAAAGGAATGTTTAGCCCTAGTGTTTGTTGTTCAGAAAATGCGACACTACCTTTCGGGGCAAACAATTCATGTCATATCACGGGTTAACCCCTTGAAAATTCTGATGACCAAACCGGGATCCTTAAATGGCCGATTGGCAAAATGGGCGCTCTTACTATCGCCCTATGACATACATTTTGTCCCTCAAAAGGCCACGAAGGGACAGGCAATCGCCGATTTCCTTGCAGATCATCCAATTTGGTCCAAATTAAAGCAGATATCAGAAGTCAACACAGTTACCGGAGAACAGCCTTGGCAAATGTTCTTTGATGGTGCCGCGAGACGATCTGCTGCTGGAGTGGGGGTTGTGCTTATCTCCCCACATAAACATATATTGCCTAACGGTTACTCATTAACAGAACCGTGCACGAATAATGTAGCGGAGTACAACGCGCTCATTATCGGCTTAAAAATAGCTCTGCAACTAGGGGTGAACCATCTAGAGGCATATGGAGACTCTAAGCTCATCGTCAATCAGATGACAGGTGAGTATGAAGTCAGACATGAAGCCCTCATCCCCTATCATCAGTTAGCTATTGAGCTAGCAGGATATTTTGAACAATTCTACATATATCACGTATCTCGAAATGAGAACGTTTATGCAGATGCTCTTGCCGCATTAGCCACAACACTGGCAATCCCGCCAGGTGAAGTTAAAAGCATCACCATTGGTAGCAGAGAACTCCTCCACCCAGACGCGGTGTCTCAAGCCGAAGAGGTATGCCAGATAGGTTTAAAGTTAGAGCCCCGTGATTGGCGATTTCCGTTTGTGAATTATGCTTTGCATGGGATATTACCAGAAGATCCTAAGGAAGCCACCTCAATAAAGAGGAAGGCCCAAAGATTTTATTATGACCATAAACTTCAGACTTTGTATAGAAAGTCAAGAGGTGGTCTATTGCTACGCTGCATATCGAAAGCAGAAGCAGAACAAGTGCTGAGAGAAACACACGATGGAGTATGTGGAGCTCATCAGCCCGGTCCTAAACTTGGAGACCGTATAAGAAGGCTAGGGTACTACTGGCCGAGCATGGTTACGGAAGCAATGGCATACGCTAAACGATGTCATGCATGCCAAATACATGCCAATTTTATTCATCAACCCCAAGAATACTTGCACAAAACCGTCGCAAGCTGGCCATTTGAAGCCTGGGGAATGGACATTGTGGGGCCAATAACTCCCCCGTCATCCAGAGGACATCGGTTTATTCTTGCAATAACCGATTATTTTTCAAAATGGGCCGAAGCCGTGCCCATGAAAGAGGTGAAAACGGTAGATGTGATCAAGTTTATCAAGCATCATGTCATTTACCGATTTGGCGTCCCTCGACGGATCATTCATGATAATGATCCGCAATTCATCAGTCAGGGATTCTCCAGATTCTGCAACAAGTTCAGAATCAAAGATATCGCTTCTACACCATATAACCCTGTGGCTAATGGGTTAGCTGAAGCTTTCAACAAGACGATTATTAAACACCTTCGGAAGTTCGTCTCTTCCAATAAACGAGATTGGGATGAAAAGTTAGGAGAATGCCTGTGGGTTTATCGCACCACCGTTCGCACCCCGACTAAATCTACCCCGTTCTCTTTGGTTTACGGAAGTGAGGCTGTCTTGCCTCTTGAAATCAAGATACCATCATTAAGAGTGGCTTTAGCTACAAAGATGACGACAGAAGAGCGCCATCAGCAAAGATTGCAAGAACTAGAGGCGTTAGATGAAAAACGTCTCAGGGCTCAACAACAAATTGAGTTGTATCAAGCCCGAATATCTCAAACGTTCAATAAGAACGTCAAACCAAGGACCTTTAAATAAGGAGACTTGGTTCTGGCTGTTAAGAGGCCAATGGTGCTAACCCATAAGACTAAGGGTAAATTTGAACCCAAGTGGGAAGGACCGTTTATTGTGGAGACAGTATACTCCAGTGGAGCCTATCGCTTAATAAATCAAGATGGCGACAGGATGATGATGCCAATCAATGGCAAATTTCTGAAGAAATACTATTCTTAGTACCCCTAGAGATACGCGTCTTCTTTTTCTTAGGCATGCGCAGTTTTGGCGCCTCTGACCTAAAACCTGGTGTGTTTGGCTCTCAAGTTTGAACCACCATCAGTCTTTTCTTAGGCATGCGCAGTTTGGCGCCTCTGACCTAAAACCTGGTGTGTTTGGTTCTCAAGTTTGAACCACCATCAGTCTTTTCTTAGGCATGCGCAGTTTGGCGCCTCTGACCTAAACCTGGTGCGTTTGGTTCTCAAGTTTGAACTACCTCCAGTCTTTTTCTAGGTATGCGCAGTTTGGCGCCTCTGACCTAAAACCTGGTGTGTTTGGTTCTCAAGTTTGAACCACCATCAGTCTTTTCTTAGGCGTGCGCAGTTTGGCGCCTCTGACCTAAACCTGGTGCGTTTGGTTCTCAAGTTTGAACCACCTCCAGTCTTTTTCTAGGCATGCGCGTTGTGCGCCTCTAACCTAAACCTGGTGTGTTTAGAGTGCCCAGTTCAAGTTACGCGAGAGAGCCTTGAACCGCCTCCAGTTTGGTTCTCAAGGTTGAACCACCACCAGTCTTTTCTTGGGCATGCGCAGTTTGGCGCCTCTGACCCAAACCTGGTGTGCTCAGTTCTCAAGTTTGAACAGCCCCCAATCTTTCTTTTAGGCATGTGTAATTAAGCGCCTCTGACCTAAAAAGTATGAATTGCCCAATGCCAACTAGGCAATGGGAAAAGAACGAGTTTCTCGCCAACCCATCATACTGGGGTAAAAGTATGAATTGCCCAACGCCGACTAGGCAATGGGAAGAGAACGAGTTTCTCGCCAACCCATCATACTGGGGTAAAAGTATGAATTGCCCAACGCCAACTAGGCAATGGGAAGAGAACGAGTTTCTCGCCAACCCATCATGCTGGGGTAAAAGTATGAATTGCCCAACGCCAACCAGGAAATGGGAAGAGAACAAGTTTCTCGCCAACCCATCATACTGGGGTAAAAGTATGAATTGCCCAACGCCAACTAGGCAATGGGAAGAGAACAAGTTTCTTGCCAACCCATCATACTGGGGTAAAAGTATGAATTGCCCAATGCCAACTAGGCAATGGGAAGAGAACAAGTTTCTCGCCAACCCATCATACTGGGGTAAAAGTATGAATTGCCCAACGCCAACTAGGCAATGGGAAGAGACCAAGTTCTCGCCAACCCATCATGCTGGGGTAAAAGTATGAATTGCCCAACGCCAACTAGGCAATGGGAAGAGAACAAGTTTCTCGCCAACCCATCATGCTAGGGTAAAAGTATGAATTGCCCAACGCCAACTAGGCAATGGGAAGAGAACAAGTTTCTCGCCAACCCATCATACTGGGGTAAAAGTATGAATTGCCCAACGCCAACTAGGCAATGAGAAGAGAACAAGTTTCTCGCCAACCCATCATACTGGGGTAAAAGTATGAATTGCTCAACGCCAACTAGGCAATGGGAAGAGAACAAGTTTCTCGCCAACCCATCATACTGGGGTAAAAGTATGAATTGCCCAACGCCGACTAGGCAATGGGAAGAGAACGAGTTTCTCGCCAACCCATCATACTGGGGTGAAAGTATGAATCGCCCAATACCAATAAAGTAAAGGGAAGAGGAAAAGTTTGGCATTTAAGCCCAAATGTACTCCTCAAAAACTCACCATGTTGAGGGGAATAACATGGCTAGCCCAACTCAAACAGTAGTTGGTAAAGGTTAATCAAATCCGTTAATAGCTGGGGGTTTGCTAAAAATCCCATATTAAACTTTAAATGTTATTTCGGCTCAAGAAATTGAGCATAAACGATACCAAGATAAATCGTTTTGACGACAGATTATTTGTTGGGCAAGCAAATCTGTTTTGAAGCCGGCAAATAAAAGAGTCAAAAGAATCATCTTTATTAAAAAAGGTGAAAATACAAAAAGAATTTCAAAGAAACATCGTAAGGTTATCTCTCTCCTGTTTACGAAGTTCTTATTACAAGGAAGATAAAAGCGTAGAGAGAGATGAAACTATTGGCCTCCCAGAAGTCTCAATTGGTTTATTGTCTCGTCCAAGTTTCTACGATGAGAAGCCTCCACGGTTTGCTGAGCTTGCCTACGCAACTCATCATCACTTATTGTAAGTTGTTGCTGACGAGATTCTTCTATGGCACGATTCCTGGCCATCTCTTCCTGCTGAATCTGCTCCTGCTGGACAAGCAACATCTCCCGTTTCTTGACAGATTCTCCTAATCGGAGTTCATTTTCTATCAAGGTGGCCCGAGCTCTCGCAATCGTCTCCTGGGCTTTAGAGATGGCCGCCTGACTTTCCTCAATTCCGAAGTTTACCCTCTGCAGGTTGCCAAGAACGGATTCCCGACTGGCCTGGAGCTCTGTCAGCTCCTGAGACCATCTCTCCTCCTGCTGCCTTAAAATATTTCTTTGAGATAAGGATTCTGCTCGAAGCCGCGCTAGCTCTATCTCAGTGATCGCCTCCACATCCGCCTGACGGAGTGTGTGTAGCGTGGTCACCTGCTCTTCTAAGGCTGTAAGGCGGGCTCGGTATGGAGCTGCTCGATATTGTCCACCGAATTCTTCGATATTTCCTACATAGCGGAGTAACAGTGGACGTGCGAAGTTGAAGAAATCATGGCCAGCAAGAACCATCTCGACACATCTTCTTAACAAATGCATAAAATCCTCGACAGTGAAGCCGAAAAGTCTTTCAAGATGATTTGCAGTGTCGGTAGGCAAAGTAGGTAATGCCAAAAGAGGTGTCGTGAGCAAGGGAGCAGTAGTTGCTGGAATTGGAAAAGAAGAAGCCCGTCCCTGCACTAAATTCATAATATGGGGGACCAGTAGAGCCAGTGCAGATCTGGAAGAGCTGGAGATCCCAGACGAAGTACCGTCAGTACAGATCACTTGGGTACCCCCACCAACAGGAAGAGAAGATGGGATCACTTCGCCTGAAGCTCCTCCGGTGGGAGAAGCATCTTCGAATGAGAATTTCAAATTATTCTCCTCCCCTGCTGGAAGGCTTGAAGTCGGAAGAGTTGCAGGTATCTCAGCAGCCACGACAACAGACGACTTTAAAATCGCTGACTGAGAAGGCACGCCAACGACCATGGGAAATGTTTCAGTGGAGCAAACTGGTGTTGGAGATGGTATACTAGGAGACGGTGTGGCCTCCTTAGCAGCAGCTGCGATAATGACTTCTGTTCTTTCGTCACTTCCCAATTCGTCAATTGGGGGAATTGAAGAGGAAACAGAGGCAGGAGCCGGTGTGGAATAATCAGCCGCAAACTCACCAGCAGAGCTACCCACACCACCAACAGAGCCGGAATGGTCCATTCTATCGTCAGACTCTACTTGGGCGAGTGCATTGGCGAGAGAAGTTGATCACCTGCATTTCAGAAGACCAGAAAAGCAGTGTTACGTTAAAATAATAACGGGCAAAAGATAAAATGCTAAAGGCCATACCAGGCGATACAAGTCCAGTTGTCGGACTTGAAGGGAGAGCCATTGTCGTTTCCAGCAATGTACCCGTCTCGCTACCCGTTAGTTGCGCCCCAGGTTCTGTCACAGGCTCTACGGCCAAAGGAGCCAAAACCTCAGCAACACTTGGAGCTTTAGCAGGTTCATCCTCCCTTACCAACGCTGGGGGTAGAGCTGAAGCCAACAAGTCGGAAGCAAATTTGATAGCCACTTCTTGGGGGGCTATCAAAGTTTCCTGTGCCAGTTTTTGCTTCTTACCCGGCCTTTTCTTTAAAGCGCCGCGGCGTTTGAGAGTTGGACTCAGGGAACGACTGACAACAGGCTGAGGAACTCCACCTGCATCAGTATTGTCGTCATCATCACCGGCATCATCGTCTGATTCGCTGACATCCGAAGGCTCAGCCGCAGCGCCAAGGAATTCTTCCATTCCTTTTATCCTAACCCTAGAAGCACCCTGGCGGCTAATATAGAGAGCTTCAATCTCTTTGCAATAACTGCGATTGAGAGAGAAGCCGGGCACGCCAGCATTCGTAATGTTGAACCAAGTGCAGGAGCTGAGGGTCATGGCCAATTCTGGCACCTTCTGGGGCAAGGAGAATTCAGTCTCGGTCCCGCCAGCTGCAAAATGGAACCAGCCACAAGCGCCTTCGTATAAATTCCCCTCGTAAACGAGATCTTTATTTGGATTGCCCACATAAAGTTGAGAATATCCAAACTGGCGAGCAAAGCGACTCAGAGTATATGGCTCAATCTGACACTGGAGATCTTGACGATACACCAAGTGTCCGGGACGGATGTTGAGAAGCCACCAGAACGCTCCTGCAGATAAAGTAGTGAACTTATCTGCTCCCACGGCATCTTTCAGCCTTGTCCCATATCCTCCGCCGGGAAAGTCAGGAAAATACCGGAAGATCTCGTAATTCTGAAAGCTACGAAGAGTCTTCCGAATCTAGGACATATAATTCTGCCTCCATGAAGAACGTTCATACAGTTCTACAAGGAAGCACTTTTCGCCCGAACGACGCTCTGGTGCACTCATTAAGGAGGGACAGTGCAAGACAAGCCACGCCATCAAATAGGTGTAGGGCATCTCCACCCTAGGGTTTGGAGTTTTCGGCTGGGCAGTCTCCTTCGACTTGCCCTTTCCTTTCCCCTTAACTTTAATAGTAGGGAGGAAATCACGACAGAGCACCCTCAGTCCATATTGCAAATTGCATACCATGGCGGGAAGGAGTCCAAGGGGTCGGCCGTATGCAAGAAGAACCGCTGGATATACCACGGTCACCACAATCGCTTCCTTGGGCAATGACGGCACGACGCATCTTTTGAGCCACAGCATCAAAAACCCGGCAATGAGACCTCTGTTGGAGATCGGAAATTGGGCTTGATAGTGATAGCTCTTAAATGAAGTACCGGGACCGTATCCATTCTCATTGGATTCAGTGGTATAATATAATAGATGATGGCCCTTAGCAATACGGTGATCAATCTCTGAGCCATAGATGGGTGGATGACCATGAATAATGGCCGAGCTATCCTTAGAATTTAAGTTGGCAAAGAGATATTCGGCCCACTTCTTGTGGCCAATACCGTGATTACGCGCACCCATCAAGTCAGCGCAGATATGATAATGGCACATCATCTCCCAGTATGTGGCATGGATGCGCTCATCCCTAGCCAGTAGCATGTTCAACTCATCGGTGGTAGGGATATACTCCTCGTAAGGGACTTCGCCCATCGAGAGCCCAGAAACCTCAAACATCTCGTGGAGAGCGAACCCTAGCTCACCCACTGGAGTAAAGAAAGTACAGGTTTCAGGGTTATACATCTCCAAAAGGCAGTAAAAGTGATAAGCACTCTGGGGAAACCCGAATTGGACATTCCTGATGGCTTTATACAAGCCAATATCCTTTAAAATGGGCTCGTGGGAATCCAGCATGTACTGAATAAGGCGTGCCCACCACATATTGTTAGAAGAATGAACCCAGCCAGGCATCCTGAAGTCGCTAGCCGGGTACTGACCATCCTTCGTCAAGAACTCACTTAAGAAAGTTCGGGCACGAGATGGGACTTCTCCCACTGGAAGCTCCTTGCCAAATCGGCCTGGAAGCAAGCCAGTAATGCATCTGGGGGAACCATCTTGATAAACCCCTTTTGCACCAAATTTGCCTGTTGGGACGCCATCTTGCTCTTGAGTCAGTCCCCACTTTAATTCTCGAGGCATTGCTAGCCTCTGAAGATAGACCAGAGGATAGCTACGATCCATTCTAGGCAAAAACATCAGCATTTCGCCTGAGTTATATAACCAAACATGCTCCTCTTCAGAAAGGATCTCATC
Organism: Dracaena cambodiana; assembly: GCA_036321105.1. Classification (NCBI taxonomy): domain Eukaryota; kingdom Viridiplantae; phylum Streptophyta; class Magnoliopsida; order Asparagales; family Asparagaceae; genus Dracaena; species Dracaena cambodiana. Next base: position 19,046,060 of record JAYEPQ010000014.1, on the reverse strand, counting down.
TGAGTGGTCCATCTGGTCTCCAAAGAGGAAGGCGGGTTTCTCCATCGCCTTTCTATTCACATCTTCAAAAGCTGCGTCAGTTATGATTTCTCGCGCAGTAGTGGGGTGATACTTGATCAGCTTCTCCTTGCGTTCCTTCGGGTCTGGCTTGTATGAGGGCAGGATGGTAGTGAAACAGACTTGGCCCGAGGGATCAGAACCCCCCGCAAAGCCGAAGTAGTTCTTGTGGGGAAGAGATTCCATCGAATATCCTACTGCAAAAAGAAAGCAGAATGAGAGAAGTTTCTCTAGGACAGAAAATTTCTCTAAGTATGGACGCACGAAGCTAAAAATTAGAACGCGCGAAGTTAAGAATAGCGCCGCGCGAAGCTAAAGATTAGACCGCGCAGAAATAGCCTAGCGTTTTTAGCGCGACTGCTACTTGAAATAGCCTCGCTTTTTTAGCGCGACTGCTACTTAAAATAGCCTCGCGTTTTCAGCGCAACTGCTACTTGAAATAGCCTCGCGTTTTCAGCGCGACTGCTACATGAAATAGCCTCGCGTTTTTAGCGCGACTGCTACTCAAAATAGCCTCACACTTCAAAACGAGAGGATGACGCGATAACTTCGCGTAAGAAGAAAGTCAGAGACTTTTCTTCTTCTCCAAGCCTTACGGCAGGAGTACGGCGATCTCGCCGGTAAAAGAGTTGATTGATCAGTTAAATTTAAGCCAAATCACTCTAGAAATGTTCTAAAGAGTCTCGATGGAAGGATTCTTACCCCCGATAGGCGAAATGTGGGCTGGCGCGTCGCTGCCTTGGCCGCCGCCACCACTGCTTGCTCCAGTCGCCGATGATGGAGCCGCTCGAGAAGTAGCACGAGTCTTGGGTGCCATTGTTGAGAAAAATCGACTGAAAATCTGAAGAAACTCGGTCGGAAGAAGATCGGGTCGCCTGAACTCTGATCGCCTGAATCTCTAAGTTTCTGGAAAATTCTCAAATAAAGTGAGAAGGTAAGGAATAGAGATTTTTATTTAAAATGAAATAAACCGCCTCTTGGAATTCGGCGCGAGTTTCGGAGAAAGTGACTAGTCAGTTACTCTCTAAAATGCGAGGCTATTAGCCTCGCGCGACTAAGGAAAAGCGAAGTTGATTAACTCCGCGCAACTATACAAAATGCGAGGATAGCCTGTGCCTTAGCTTCGCGTTTTCATTGAAAGACTTGGATTTTTTACGAGTGCAATTGAGCGCTTCCATCTAAGTTAAAGTGATCATTATCCGATTATTTGGATTAGTAATCTAAGTCACGCAGAAGTGCCTTAGACTATTTTACCAAAATTATTGACCATCTATTTGTTGAGCAAGCAAGTTTATTGAAGCTGACAGATAGAGAGGAAAATAATTTGCCTTTATTTATAAAAGAAGGAAAGATTACAAAGAGGGAGTTATAGCTCTCCCAAAAGCTTTTACATGATCAAACTCATCAATAACCAAACAGTAAGATTTCTCTACGGGATGTTGAAGCTCAGTTCCCTGGTTCACATGCAAAAGAATTCAAGATTTCTCTACGGGGTGTTGAAGCTCAGTTCCCTGGTTCACATGCAAAAGATCTCCTCTGCAAATGTCAACTAGGATCTGTCATCCGAAATGAAGCACGAGAGGAAAGGAAAGTGCTGCACTGAAGCACAATTCTGAACTCCAAGTGCTGCAATTCTGCACTGCAAGTGCTGCAGCTCCTTATTTACAGCCCCTTCAGGAGTTTATCTCTCGGAGCCAGAGCTTGAAACCTGCAACTATGTTGTAAAGCATATGCTTCTGACTTCCTTAGAGTTACTCTTGCTGATGAAGATCGATGGACCCGCATACATTCCTCTTCAGAAAGGATTGGACTTACTGCAAAAGGAACAGAGTTTCCAAAAGAGTGAAAACGCGGAGCTAAGCTAACTCCGCGCACAGTTGAAGAAATAGCCTCGCGCTTTAAATGCAGAGGATGATGCGATAACTTCGCGTAAAGGGGGACAAGATTTCTTTCTACTCTTTCCTTCTCTTTCAAATTCATAGCGATTGCTAATCAAAGATAGCCTCGCAATTCATAGCGACTGCTAATCAAAGATAGCCTCGCAATTCATCGCGACTGCTAATCAAAGATAGCCTCGCAATTCATAGCGATTGCTAATCAAAGATAGCCTCGCAATTCATAGCGACTGTGACTGCTAATCAAAGATAGCCTCGCAATTCATCGCGACTGCTAATCAAAGATAGCCTCGCAATTCATAGCGACTGCTAATCAAAGATAGCCTCGCAATTCATCGCGACTGCTAATCAAAGATAGCCTTGCAATTCCTAGCGACTGCTAATCAAAGATAGCCTCGCAATTCATCGCGACTGCTAATCAAAGATAGCCTCGCGGATTCATTGAGACTACTAGTAAAACCCCGCGTTTCAAGCGCAGGGGCGACACAATAAAACGGCGATCTCGCCGACAAGACAAAGCAATCGTCCAGATTAAAATCAAGCCAAAATATCTCAGAATGGTTCTTAGAAAACCAGAAGATGAGGTTTTTACCTTCGGAAGACGCTGCATAGACTGGTTCGCCGTCGCGTCTACCTTCACGGCTGCTGCCACCAACGCCGGCCAACTTGCGAAAAGCCAAACTCCTCTGGAGAGACATCCTATGGAGAATTGAACGAAGATCAGTTGGAGATCATTCGTGAATCACTCGAGTTCTTAGAAATTCTTCAGATGAGATGAAGAAGAAGATGTGCCGGGAGCTCTATTTAAACAGAATTTCCGTCGCTTGGTATTCGGCGTGGAAACTCAGGGTAATTAATGACATAATTACTCATTTCACTGAAGACGAAGTGAAGCTGATTAGCTTCGCGTAAGTGAGCGAAATAACGCGAGATAGACTTGGTATTCTAACTCCGCGTTTCAGTTTGAAAATCCAAAGTATTTCAAAATCTGCTGAAGTCTAAGCCATTTTGAAAACTTTGGAGGGGGTTCTGTTGGCAGTGAAAATTTTTAAGTTAAAAGGATTTTCCACAACAGAACGCGGAGCTAATTCAATAGCCCCGCGTTTGGTTACATTAACCCTGCGTTTGAATAAAACGCGGAGATGTTTAATAGCTCCGCGTTGATTCCGCAGTTTGGCTTGTATTAGCCTCGCGTTTGAGTCAAACGCGGAGATGATCAATAGCTCCGCGTTAGCTCCGCGTTTTGGTTATTTAGCGTCGCGTTTTGATGCGATTAAAGCTCCGCGTGAGCAGATAACCAGAATCTCAAATTGATTGAGATTATGATTCTAGGCTTATCCAAATACCCGAATCGAGTCTAATCAGAATTCCATCAAAACTAAGATATTTGATTGGAATCCTTGATGAATGCGAGTTCTATTTAGATAGAAACTCTTGCATTAATCTGGGGCTATAAATACCTTCCTGGTGAAACCCTAGGGGGTCTTTTTTTTGGCATCGGAAGTCTCCTATCGATCCTTTGGCAATTCAAGTACGCAAGAGAGCCTTGAAGCCTTTGCTGATCATCTTCTGAAATCTTGGAGAATTCAAGTTACGCACAGAGCCTTGAGTTCGTGAAGATCAGAGAAAGTCACCATCTTCTTTCTGGAGTTCTTGAGAAGTTCGAGTTACGCGAGAGAGCCTTGAACAAATCAAAACCAGAGAAGATCGTCTATATTCGGCCGATATCTTTAAAAGAGAAGATTTCATCGTACCGATCGTCCAAAGGAGGTGCTTGACAGATCCCATCGCCACAGATCCCACAAACTATTGTAAAAGAGAGAGATTAAACATATAAAATCCTCTCGTTTGTTCTCTTTTTATATCTTGTTCACTTCCGTTGTAATCTAAGATGTATTCAATGGGAGGAAGCGAAGGAACTTTTGCGACGAACACACCTGTCATCTGATTGACGATGAGCTTAGAGTCTCCATATGTCTCTAGATGGTTCACCCCCAGTTGCAGAGCTATTTTTAAGCCGATAATGAGCGCGTTGTACTCCGCTACATTATTCGTACACGGTTCCGTCAATGAATAACAGTTTGGCAGCACCATCAAAGAACATTTGCCATGGTTACTCTTTGCTAACTGTGTTGACCCCTGACATCTATTTGGCATTAGACCGAATTGGGTGGTCTGCAAGAAAATCGGCAATTGCCTGTCCCTTCATCGCCTTTTGAGGAACGAAGTGTATGTCATAGGGCGACAGTAGCAGGGCCCATTTTGCCAGTCGGCCATTTAAAGCCCCTAGTTTTGTCATCTGAATGTTCAGGGGATTAACCCGTGATATGACATGAATCGTTTGCCCAGAAAGATAGTGTCGCATTTTCTGAACGGCGAACACTAGGGCTAAACATTCCTTATCAATCGGGGTATACCGTTGTTCGGCCCCAATCATTGTCCTGCTTAGATAATAAAGGGCATGTTCATGGCCGTGCTCATAATATTGAGCCAGTAATGTGCCTAAGGCATTATCCATGGCCCTCACATATATGAGGAAGGGCTGCCCGGGGATCGGTGCCATAAGAACAGGAGGTTTGGTGAGGTATTCTTTAAGGTCGTCAAAGGCCTGTTGACATGCCTCATCCCATATGAAAGACACTCCTTTTTTCATAAGTTTTGAGAATGGCTGGCATCGTCCAGATAGGTTGGAAATGAAGCGTCGAATATAGGCGAGCTTTCCCTGTAATCCCCTTAATTCCTTAAGATTGCGGGGAGGCGGCATTTCGCTAATCGCTTTTACCTTTTCAGGGTCGAGAAAAATTCCTTTTGAGGTGATTATGAACCCAAGAAATTTCCCGCTGGATACCCCCATGAACGACTTGGTAGGATTCATCTTCAGATGATGTTTCCACATAAGATCGAAGACCACTCTTAAATCATGAAGATGATCTTCTTTGTTTTTGCTTTTGACTGCTAAGTCATCCACATAGGACTCCACTGTTCTGCGCAGGTGTTCTTTGAATATGACACTCATTGCGCGTTTGTAGGTGACACCTGCGTTCTTTAATCCGAATGGCATCACCGTATAACAGTATACCCCCAGCGGCGTTCTGAAAGCTGTATGCTTCTCATCATCCGGGTGCATCTTGATTTGGTTATAACCTGAGAAGCCATCCATAAAGGACATCCTCTCATAACCACAGGTACTATCAATCATCACATCGGTGATGGGGAGTGGAAACTCATCTTTGGGACATGCGGCGTTCAGATCTCGAAAATCGATGCATATCCGGATTTTGCTAGTCTTTTTGTGAACTGGCACTATGTTAGCCACCCAATCAGGATGTTGTTCTTCACGGATGAATCCGGATTCAATAAGCTTATTGACCTCGGCAACTATTGCCTCCATCAACTCCGGTCGAAAATGCCTCTGTTATTGTTTAACAGGTTTGACATCTTCTTTTATATTTAACCGGTGTGTGGTAATTTGAGGGTCAAGCCCAGGCATATCTTCATAACTCCACGTGAACACATCTATATACTCTTTGATAAGAGATATAAGTTCCTCCTTTTCTAAAGGAATTAGTGTGTCGTTATGAAGATGGGTTTCGGATTTTCTTCCGTTCCCATGTTAACTTGTATTAATTTGTCTTCTGTGGGTGGGTCACGCTGTTCAAAGCGGACATCCCAGAGAGTATCCATATGCCTCGCCCAAGCATCATCTTGAACGTCAATTGGTTCCTCGTCGCTTTCTGGCGCAGCTGAAACCATATTGGCTGTCAAAGACTGAAACCAAGCACCGGTGCTTATATCCGAATCATGGTCGGGTGAAGATGTTTCTTCTTTAGCCGATGAACTCTCTTCATCCTTGGATGGCGATGAGGGTGGAGTAGACACATAGCCGAACCCCCTGCGGGTCTTCTGATAATAATCAGGACCCTTTCCTCTCGGTCTAAACGAGGGTATGAGATTCCGTCGTCCTTTTCCGAAGTTTAATCCCGGCTTCTGGGTAAAATTATATCCCATATTTTCCATCATCTGTCGGGATCTTTGTTCATACATATGAAATTGGGGTGATGTTTGCTCATCACTTTCACTGCTTTGTTTTCGCCGAGGTGACGTAATTACCTTGCCGAACATAATCGGCTTTTGGGATCCTCTCCGAGGAGGCACTTCAAAGTAGTGACCTTTTTCTTCAGCTATTTTAGACTGGGAGAGGAGGGATGACCTAAGTGGCAAATGATATGCCGCCAGAACTTCAAGTTCGGATAGGCCATCCACTTCAGTGGAAGTACAAGAGGGTTCAGACTCAGTAGTTACAGCATGCTTGTAGACTAACCTTACATTTTCATTAATAACCCATTCACTCTCTATTACATCTACTATATTATCAAAACTAAGAGTAAAATCTAGGTTGGGTTTAATTTCATAATCACCCTCATCATCTTCTTCAAAAGGTTCATACTCCGTGTCTGCCTCGTTACCACCTTCATCAGGGTTTTGAGGCTTGCCAGGATCATCATTGGAGATTTCACGAGCTGGTTTGTAGAGTGAAGCATCTATGAAGTAATTCTCCAGTCCTTTGAAAGGTTGCTTATCTGCAATTAGTGTCCGGACTTCTTCTTCCTCATTGCAATATTTCATGCATTGGTGAAGAGTCGATGGGACGATCATGTAAGCATGGATCCAAGGTCGTCCTAGTAGAATATTGTAGGAGGTATCTGCATCAATAACATAGCATATAACCTCCGTCCTTAGATCTCCAATTTGGCATCGGAGTCGAATTTTCCCGAGGGGGCTGCTATTATTGGCGTTGAACCCATATATTGACGTGTTGGTTGGTGTCAGACGATGGAGGGAGATCCCTAGCAGCTGCATCAACCTTCTGGGTACGACACTTAGTGCAGAGCCCGAATCAATTTGAATTCGGTCCACTTTTGTGGATCCGACATATCCGGTGAAATATAAAGGCCTCTTGTGCTTTATATTCCTTACCTGCATGTCTTCTGGAGAGAAAACTATTTGTGGGATCTGCCTCCTCACTTGATGACAGCGGGGGCAAGAATCCTGTTCTTCATTAGCCGGCTCGTCAATCTGAGCTAGGAATGACTCAGAGTCTGCCAAAACTTCCCTTAACGCCTCACGAGTTGATTTTGATAATCGTAACAATTCGTATAGCGTTACTCGAGCTGGAATATTTGCCAACTGAGTTATGATATCAAATTGGAAGGAGGTATTCTTAACTCCTTCATCTCTTCGCGGATTCTTCTGGAAACGAACACTTTTTGCTTCGCAGGATTAGTAGTTTCCGCATATATATCCTTCGGATCTACTCTGGTGTAGTTTCTAAGATATGTTTTCCCAGACCGAGTGCCGGAAGGGCCTGCCCCATCTTGATGAGTGGCCATGGCTTCGGGCTCCTCTTTAGAGTCTGTGGGTATTCCTGCAATATATTCATCCTTTATTTCCGCGGAGATAGCATTGCTAGTCCGCTTTTTCTTGTGACCCCCTGTGTTTGTCCACTGCTCGTCTTTTATCAAATCGGGGTGAACCCACATAACTTCCCCTCTTTGGGTCATTACAGGGACAAGTCCTTCTTGGGCTTTGTTGTAAGGATCAAGATTCTTTGTAACTGCCTCACCCTTTGGGATTGGGGTCACTCCTGCGGGGAACTCGTGGGTTCCAACCACTATGGTTGCCATATTGGCAGTGACCTTCTTCTGCTCTTCCTTAAGCGTCAGAACCCCAGCTTCTATTAGTGCTTGGATTATGTTCTTAAGGGGAAAACAATCCCGAGTAGGGTGCCCAACATTCCGGTGATAGAGACAGTAGTTGGGATCTTTAGTCTTACCAGCGTCTTCTGGCTTCTTATTCTCCGAAAGTTTTAGCATTCCCTTTTTCTGGAGCAAGTGAAAGAGGACAGGTGTCTGTTCAGCTTTGAAAGTGTAATTCCTTTCTTGCTGCGGTCTAATCTGCCTTGACCCTCGCTGACCTTGAGACTTCGGCTCTGGCGGAGGACTGGTTTTCTAAGGAGCAGCTTCTGACGACATCGCTGCTTTCCCTTTATTCTTATTGCTGTTGTTTTGGGTATATGACTTATTACCCCCAGCATTTCTTGGCCCGCGGGACTCTTCAACTCGGCGAATCAAGTCTTCAGCTTGCTCTCCTTGTTTGAGGAGGTCCCTCCACGTTTTGGACTCTACGGCCCCCATTTTGAGGAGCACATTGGTCTTAAGATTGTGTCGACAGGTCTCTACTAGAGTTTCCTGGATCATTCCGTGTTTGCAATGTACGGACTTCTCTCGGAACCTTTCTATGAAATCTTTAACCGTTTCTTGTTCTCCTTGTCTAGTTGCAAGGAGGGAATGAACCGTAATCTCGGTATCATCCTCAAAGAATCGTGAGAGAAATAATTTCTCGACATCAAACCAGGCATTAATAGATCCTGGGGGCAACTGCATGAACCAAGTAAAGGCAAGCCCTCGCAAAGTACTCGCGAATACTTTTGTCATAATTGGGTCATTACCCAACAGATGTCCTGCTTGGGACAAGAAATAATAGATGTGCTGATTGGGCGATCCCTTCCCGTCATAAGGCTCTAACTTGAGCGGTTTATACTTCTAAGGGTATGGTATCATATCCCATTCAGGAGGATACGGTCTTGAGACCCCTGATTCTTTCAACTCCTTTTACGCATCAAAACTTCGAGTTGATTCTGTAATTTTTCAAGCTTTTCTTCATGCGGATCATGGAAAGAAAATCTATCTTCTTCTTCATGCATCGAGTGGGCTTTCTCCTCATGTTCTTCTTCATTTGGATTTTCCTTGCCCTTTTTGGCATTATCTTCAACAAATCTCGATAGCATGCTTTAAGACCTTCAATCATCTTTTGCTGCTCTCGAATCATTCTTTCTTGAGCTTCAAATCTCTGATTGATATCATCAGATTTATCTGCCATGTGAGATGCTGACTTCTGTAGTCGAGACGATGCAGAGGAATGAGGTGAAGTTATAGCTGAATTATCGCTGTCCTCATCGTAAAAACCCCCTGCGAGCCTCTTATAGTTTCGAGGCGGGACGACTCCTGACTTTAGTCAAGTAACACGATGAGGTTCTTCATCGCTCGATTCTGAATCATCATCCGTCTCTGCAATTTTCTTCCCTTTTCCTACCATGTTGGAGGTTACAGCTCTCCCTTGCTTCAGGGAAGTGGTTCTTGTCTTCTTAGCAGGATTCTGGTTTGACTCGTTTAATCGGTCGAACACAGATATCCTGTTCTTGCTGCAGCTACAGTTGTTCATCACGGCTGATACCGCCGTCACAAGTTGCTAGCAATGACAGACATGCTCAACCTGAAGTTGGTCCATGCCTCTCTTCTTAGAGAGATATTACCTGAGATCAGCGCCTTTAGTGATAGAGTCAAGAGGTCCATTCAACTCTTGAGAAGATCTGGGAACCCACCGAAGGTTGGACCGATCCTCGCGTGGCTTAGGAATACCCTCGCGTTTCACATTGCGGGCCTGAAGAATAGCTCCGCGCTTATCCACACTAGCCTCGCGTCTCTCGCTGGCTTGGTACGTCTTTAGAAGTTTAGCTTCTGGAATAATAGCCCCGCGTGAAGGGAAGGTCTTACACGCTGGCTTATCTTTGCGATTAACGCAGATCATAGATTCGCGCCTAGCACGTTTTTACGATTGACAACTATTTGCCAATCGTCTTCGCGTCTCTCGCGAGTGTCATAAGTCTTGTGTTTCTCGCAATCAGTACTGGCCTCGCGTTTCTCGCTTGGCTCAGTATCAGTCTCGCATGGAGAATCACACGCTGGCTTTAAAGAATTTTTATACTCGCGTAACTCGCGAGTGTTGGGTATTCTGCGACTAGCGCAACCCTTACTGGCTTCGCGTCTCTCGCTAGGCTCAGCAATAGCCTCGCGTGGAATATCACACGCTGATTTTGAAGAATTTTTATACTCGCGTAACTCGCTAGTGTTGGGTATTCTGCGGCTAGCGCAACCCTTACTGGCTTCGCGTCTCTCACTAGGCTCAGCAATAGCCTCGCGTGGAATATCACACGCTGGCTTTGAAGAATTTTTATACTCGCGTAACTCGCGAGTGTTGGGTATTCTGCGACTAGCGCAACCCTTACTGGCTTCGCGTCTCTCGCTAGGCTCAGTAATAGCCTCGCGTGGAATATCACATGCTGGCTTTGAAGAATTTTTATACTCGCGTAACTTGCGAATGTTGGGTATTCTGCGACTAGCGCAACCCTTACTGGCTTCGCGTCTCTCGCTAGGCTCAGGAATAGCCTCGCGTGGAAAATCACACGCTGGATTTTCCTTGCTTTTAAGGCAAGTTGTATCTTCGCGTTTAACGCGGTAGAGACTGGTATCGCGGGTAGCGCGAGCCAGTTTGCGAGGGACCATAGCCTCGCGTCCTCTAGAGTTAGCTCCGCGTCCAAGGCGGGCTTTGAGGGCTCTACGCCTCGCTCTCCGGTTCCTGTTCCGGAGTTGGGTCCTGATCAGTCCAGTCCCTAGATCTTCTTCGGCAATCGGAAGCTCATCCTCGGCTAGGATTTCTTGTGTGAACTCTGGCTCTATAGCCGTAGTCTCCAAGGATCCCCGTCTCTCGGTGGATACCTTTCTACCCGTCACTCGGGCATTGGAGTACATGCGACGATAGTGCCATGTCTCATCCAAGTCACCTGATCCGGAGGAGAGGAACTCCTCGTACTTCTGCTGGTCGATTTCAACGACCAGCGTGTCTACTTCGGATCCGATCAAGTCAACGTCCGATTGCGCGACTATCTCTTCATCAGTGAAAGAGATGGCTCCCACTGTGGTCGCCAATTTGTTCGTCGCAAAACTTCCTTCGCTTCCTTCCATTGAATTAACTTAGATTACAATGAAGTGAACAAGAGATAAAAAAAAGAGAACAAACGAGAGGATTTTATATTTCGATCTCTCTCTTTTACAATAATTCGTGGGATCTGTGGCGATGGGATCTGTCAAGCAGCTCCTTTTGACGATCGGTACGTTGAAATCTTCTCTCTTGAAGATATCAGCCGACTATAGACGATCTTCTCTGGTTTTGATTTGTTCAAGGCTCTGTCGCGTAACTCGAACTTCTCAAGAACTCCAGAAAGAAGACGATGATTTTCTCAGATCTTCACGAACTCAAGGCTCTGTGCGTAACTTGAATTCTCCAAGATTTCAAAAAAATATCTCAATTGCCGAAAAGAAGATCCCTGGGGTTTCACCAGGAAGGTATTTATAACCCTAGGTTAATGCAAAAGTTTCTATCTAAATAGAACTCGTCATTATCAGGGATTCCAATCAAATATCTTAGTTTTGATAGAATTCTGATTAGACTTGATTTGGGTATTTGGATAGGCCCAGAATCATAATCTCAATCAATTTGAGATTCTGGTTATCTGCTTACGCGGAACTTTAATCGCATCAAAACACGGTGCTAAATAACCAGTGCGCAGAGCTAACGCGGAGCTATTGATCATCTCCGCGTTTTACTCAAATGCGAGGCTAATACAAGCCAGACTGCGGAATCAACGCGGAGGTATTAAACATCTCCGCATTTTATTCAAACGCAGGGTTAATATTACCAAACGCAGGGCTACTGAATTGGCTCCACGTTCTGTTGTGCAAAATCCTTTTAACTTAGAAATTTTCACTGCCAACAATAGTCTTCCATGATAGGTCCTCAAGAAAGTCCCATGCTTCATCCTCATTCTTTCTCATGAACTCCCCCTGACACATGCACTCAAGAAGAGTTTTGGATGTGTAATCGAGTCCTTCGTACACGATTTGACACAACCGCCACTTTTCTATCGCATGGTGGGGGCACTGAGCTAATAAGTCCTTGAACCGTTCCAAATATTTCCAGAAGGGTTCTCCCGGCACTTGACAGAATTGATTAATTTGATTTCGTATCCTTACCGTCTTATGCGTGGGATAATACTTCTTAAGAATCACCGTAACGAATTCATCCCAAGTAGTGATTGAATCAGTAGGCATACTGTACAACCACTTCTTGGCATTATCCTTAAGTGCAAAGGGGATGAAGCGGAGCTTAATTGCGTCCTCCGATATGTGCTGCAGTTTTATCATCCCGCATACTTCCTAAAATTCACTGATAAAGAGATATGCATCCTCTGAATTAGAACCAGTGAATTTAGAAAGCATACTGATGTACTGCGGCTTCAATTCATAGTGATTACCCGCTGCGTGTAGAAGTTTGATGCATGATGGTAATGATGTACGTAACGGGTAACATCGATCATGAAGGATCGGGATCGGTTGGTCCATCTTGTCACCCATGAACAAATCTGATCTTACTAGTCGACCAAACTGATTATGGGTCCAATGTGGCATGAACCAGCAACCGTGAGTGTATGCGTGAATTTCCTAAACTAATGCAAGAAGTGGGGTGTGGTGGAGAGATAAAACGATGGAATAGATATGATCAAATAAAAATGTGATTCCTACTATTCCTTATTTTTTGTTTTTGTTTTATTTTTTTACAGAACAAAGGACACAAAATATAGATAATAGGAAAATTTTGTGGAGTTTCGTGCCAGAAGTACCGCCAAATGGCAGTGTATGCCGCTAATTGGCAGCCCAAATAGTGAATCAGGTTCTCTACTTCTTTCGATGTACTCCACATGCTTATATCGTCCTATTACTTTTCTTATATCTGCACTTTCTAATCCCTGCACACTCAACACACTGTTAATCCCGTAAAACGTCAGAAAAAGCAAGAAAAACACCGTTGATCTCCGGCAACGGCGCCAAAAACTTGATGTGATATTTACTGCAAGTATACAGTATCAGTTGTAGCGCTTAACAGGTCGTCCCACAGAGATCTCAAGTGTTTTGTGATTCTTACTAATTCTTTAGTTCTAGTGGATTAACTAAGAGATGTGCAAGTATAGACATCAAATATAACACCTTTCTTAAAAACAAATCATATCAAGTAGAAAATCTCATAAACAAAAGAAAAGAAATAAACTTCAAATCCTAATCTAAGTATAGGCTATCAAAAGACTGAACTTAAGTATATAACCTATCAAAGAAATCAGATTTACAAGTTTATTCAATTCAATTTATTTATAGGAAAATCTTTATTGATAATTCTAAAAATAAATAAAGAATAAGAATTCCAAACTTCATCTAAGCATAGATTATCAAAATATTAATTAAGCATAATCTATCAGAGAATTATGATTTGTGAACTCTATCTATTATTTATTTATAGAAAATCATAACTTTATTTTTTTTTAGAAAGAAGATTAGATAAATCCATGTTAAATCTATTAAACTAACTTCATCTACATCCTAGGGCTAAAGAAAATTAGCTATCCATATTTCTAATAAGCAAAACCAAATTTTTATTCATGAACACAATAAAATCTAATTTAGAAAGCGAATAAATCTATACTAGAAAGCAATTAACTATATCTAAAAAGCAAACAAAGAATTTAAAACAACGGCTTACCTCTGGAGCACGGTGTTGTGGCCGCCACCCCTTCAGTAAAACCCTAATTTTATTAATTTAAAATGTGTACAAAACTTACAGGATTCTTCCTAGAATACAAGAATACAACCAATATATAGGTTTTGGAAATTTACACCCAATTATTATACAATTGTGAAATTATAAGATTACAGAAAAGCCACGGGAGAAAATTCAGATATTGGGGCTCACTTTGGGCCGTCATTTAGCGGGGAAAATCTCCAATTGGCGGCTAAATTATTTAAAAAATTCTTGAAATTTTTTCCACATGAAACACTTGTCTTGTACATTTAATTTTCCTGACTGTATTAGACTTTGAGTCTCTGCAGCATCATAGTCTCGTAGTCTCGCCCACTTTAGAAACTTTTCGGACTTTGATTTCCTACTCCTACTCTGATTTCATGCCATCTTCTTGTACGAATAAAATTCCTGAAAAACACACTAATAATACCTGAGTAGCATTATTTATATACAAAAATAGGTAATATGAAGACTATAAATATGCAATATATGACACTCATCACCGTATTATTCGCCCAACGGTTAGCCCTACTACTGGACTGGTGCCATCATATTCGTTCGGCAGCTACCTCTACGATCTAAATAGTGACGTCATACTCGTTCGGCAGTTAACTCCACGATTCGAGGTGGCAACTTCATTTATTCGGGTCGGATGATTTTGTATTAAACCCCTCCCCGAAAGCTATGGATAGCATCGCGAATCTCAAACTTTAGATTCGCGGATCTACTCTGTCGTAACTGGGTTGTGAACCCCGAATTTTAGAATCGCGGATCTACTTTTTCGCAGACCTCAAACCCTAAATTCGCGGATCTTCCTTATTTTGACAGATGACTCCAGAATATTTCGCCGACAAAACCTCCTCCAAAGTTCTCAAAACTCTCATGATCCTTGGAGGTGTTTTGGAATACTTTGGATATAACATTCTCCTTTAATTATGAAGCAAGATTCTGTTTTAGAATCTCGGACTTCTACACCTCCAAAAGTGCAATTCTGTATTAGAACTACGATTGAGGGTAGCATGATCCTGTCTTAGTGTCTTGGACTTCAATTTTGAAAGGAATACGACTCTGTATTAGTGCCGTGAACTTGTTGTTTTTGAAGAAATACAATTTTGTATTAGGGTCGCGGACTTCCACTTTTTGAAGGAGAATACGACTCTGTATTAGGGTCGCGAACTTTCTGTTTTTTGAAGGAGAATACGACTCTGTATTAGGGTCGCAAACTTCCCTTTTTGTTGGAGAATATGACTCTGTATTAGGGTGGCGAACTTCCACTTTTGAAGGAGAATATGACTCTGTATTAGGGTCATGAACTTTCATTTTTGAAGGCGAATACGACTCTGTATTAGGGTCGCGAACTTCCTTTTTGTTGCAGAAAATTCGGAAGGCGGTTACTTTATACGGCATAGACATTGAGACGTTCTTTGAGCCAGGCCAGAGATCACGACTATTTGAAGATCTCGACCGTCAAATCATCTATTATATAATCTTGATTTCATGAAATAGGGTATTTCTAACTTCTCTCTGAGAAATTTGAACTCTAGGTTCCTCTTCAAGGTTTTCAAGACTCTTCATTTTCGGCCTCCCTTAACCTCCAATTTTTCTCTCAAAAGATTTCTTTAATCTGTAAAAGATGCCAAAGAAAGCTTCATCCTCTGATGCTTCTGCAAGTGGTCATCGAGACCTTCAAACAACTTCTAGCTCCATAGTGGTTCGGCAGGAACCCTTGGTTTGAAGTAATTTTCTTGTCATACACTAGAAAGTAGTTCTTTTCATAGAAAGTCCCTTTTATTTGTTTTAATCCCAAAATTTTATTTGCAGTTGATTATGCCTTAAACCCCTAGCCAAAAGACCATTACTTTGGTTATTCAGTAGGCTATGACGGGAAGAAGGAGTTTAGGTTCGGCCAGATTTTTCCAGGTTGCACCGCCTCTAGTGGCCTAGAAAGGGAAAGAAAAATTCTCAATCCTACTCGTTCGATATTGCGAGAGCTGATGACCACTGCTCCCTTTGAAGGAGACAACCGAGCTTTGTTGAACAAGCTTGCCTTCCTATTCGGTTATCACTTCTCGATACCCGATGATGGTTTGGATGATGGGGATTACAAATGGCTTCGCCAAGTTAACGGTCGTAACCTGTTCCTTCCCAACATGGAGAGATCTTACTCGTTTCTATTTTTCCAATCTCTTTCCATTCCTAGACAAATGGACTGACATTTAAATAGGCCGCAAGATGTTGTCTTGCTGGGAGCATTCAATGCACAAGGTGCTTTCCCTCATTCTATTGGAAAGCATTTTTGTGGGTTGTTCTTAGGGTCTTTCAAACAGAATCTTCCTATAGGTGCAAGACCTATAGTCACC
The DNA here is from genome assembly GCA_036321105.1 of Dracaena cambodiana. Classification (NCBI taxonomy): domain Eukaryota; kingdom Viridiplantae; phylum Streptophyta; class Magnoliopsida; order Asparagales; family Asparagaceae; genus Dracaena; species Dracaena cambodiana. The sequence goes on along the minus strand of JAYEPQ010000014.1, from coordinate 19,030,222 downwards.
CAGACTTTCCTGCACCGATTTGTCAATATGCAAGGGAAATTTCTGATTCAAGACTTTCGTCCTCCTGGATGGGTCCATTGCTCTTCGAAAGGAGAGTGGGTAATTTTGACTGATTTCTTTCTGAAGGCTTTCAGAGACCAGCTCCAGCATGCAAGCCTTTATCGTGCCATTAGGGCGATGCAGTATGGCATTCATGCTAGCCGATTCCATTTCTTTTCTTTGTTGGAATTGTACAATTCTGATACTTGTACAATTTTCTCCCCCCGCAGCGAATTGGGTTCACCCTGCATGAAATGTACGAAATCTCGGGGTTACCTATGGGAGACATCCCATATGAAGAGTATGTCCCTATTAGAGAAGAGCTTCATTTGTTAAAGACTCAGGACCCTATGGTCTATGACACTTATTGGGAATTGTTTTGCCACTATCACATTTGTACTCATATGTCTGGCACTTGCAATGTAAAGCAAAAGAAGTGGCTGCAGTATCTCCTTCCTAATTTTACAAAGAATAGACATAATTTTACCCGTCACCCTTAGGTTTCTAAAAAGGAGGTTGAGAGGAGGATTGCCAATTTCGGGACAGATGCTTATATCGCCGAATATGACGAGAACGTTTTCAAGCCTGGAACGTCCTTTGAAAGCTTCCACTACCAAGCTCTTGAACCTCTATCTGATTCAGCCTTTCTGGCAGGTTATTTGATGCTTTGGTTGAAGAAATATGTGATTCCCTCACAGTATACTATACCCATCAGGGTGATATACCCGGCCGTCTTGCTCGCGTTTGGTCGGCGACTCAACTTACTGCCCGCGATGGTGTGCAATATTCAAGGCGGATTGAGGAAATTGGTTGATAAGTTTTGCAATGTCAGGAAGGAGCAAAATGACAAAGGAGAGTTGATCACTAAGACTCCCAATCCGCGTGTGGAACTTTCTTACACTTATTTGATGGTATGGTTGGTCTTGCACTGCCCTATTTTGATGAGTCATGCTGATTCGCAGGTTGATTTAAGCGCTCCCAAAGTACAACACTACGAGAGATCGTAGTGGAAAGGGGGCTACATGGCTGCACTTCGCAGGACTCTTCGTTATCACGCGAATTTTGAGTTGTTCAAATGCTTCCCATACTTTCCAAATGATGGATATGGGGAGGAATTCGTGGACGTTGCTGGTGTTGACAAATTCACAGCTTTGTCCCCGGGATGCTTCTGGTGGCTAATAAATATCCATCCAGGGCATTTGGTTCTCCGTTTAGGGAGCCACTATTATATAGAGCCTTACTATCCGAGTCGCTTTGCTCGATAGTTCAGGTACGATCAGCTCTATGTTGGTAATCCCAACAAGGAATTAAGTTTTGCTAGAAATTTGTTTGAAGGAGCTCGGGCTTGATTCCACTTCTTCGCGGGTGGTACTCAAGCCAGATTCGACCTTCCAATCAAGACACCGAACTCATATATGAGTTTCGGTTTTTGCAAGTGGAACGCGGATACTAACTCCGCCCCTCATAATTTTAGTACAAATCATACTTGTCTGAAGGATATTAGAGCATGGTATGCTCAGAAAAGGAGGCTGGCAGCACGAAGGTGGCTGGAATGGAAGACTTCGAAGCAGAATGCTATTCGGATGAGTTGGAATTGACAGTTCAACAGGGGGAGGAAGGTACTAAACGAGGTGGTCCCATCTACCCAACCTGTTTCTCTTGATATTTCTCCACTCGCAATGCCGAAAGAGACTTCTCCTCAGCCAAAATCTCCTCCAAAGAAGCTTTTGTACTAACGGAAGAGATTGAGGCGTCTCAGCGATTTGCCTATCACTTTGCAAGACATGTCATCTGAAGCTGGTACAGTGGTATCCAGTTTGGTTCTTGAAACTTTTGCAGAGGAACCAGAGGAAGATGAAGATGACTCGGCTCTAATTCTTCGTTCTTATGAAAGATGTCGAAGTCAAGGGCCTGTCTTCCGCAGTGACTCTGCATTGGTGGCTGCTCCTTCCTCTCTTGCCCTCCCTGTGCAAGAAGATTCTGCATACCACTCTCACCAAACTGCTATCAATGATGAAGTGGCTGCTTTCCTTCTACTGCACAAGAGGGTTCTGCGACCCTCACTCACCAAGTTGCTGTAGATGATGAGGTGGAAATAATTGGAGAAGTTCGCGCCTCAGATTCCTCGAAGGCAGCATCCTTTCCAATAGATCATGATGATTGGGAAGATGATGATGATGTCAGTAGTGGAGATCTTGGTTCTTGTACTCCTCCATTAGATCACGACAAATATGTCTTCTTGAGTGAAGATGTTCGAGCCGAGGTGTACGGGCTTGGAGAATCCAGTGCTCACCCTCCAGGTTTACTTCTAACCTCTATCCACTTTTTATGCCAAAATCTTGCCATTATCTAACAATATTGTGACATTCAACTGTGCTTCCCTCCCTTTTTTAGCAGCTCTTGCTTCGACTCCAACCTCAGGGCATATGCCTGTAAACGACATTCCGCAGGATAGTACCATCGCAGAAGTCCTTACTAAAGTAGCCCATGGGGTAACTGAGACCACCGTTTTTGCGACTAACACTTCTGAAGCAGTGGTTCCTTCAATGAAAACTGCCACATATATTGTCCCGACTGCAGTTACTGCAACTGTTGTTTCCGTTGAAGGTGTGGAAGTTTTTGTTTCTGATACTGGTACTGCTACTTCTTTACAGCAGAATACAGTTCAGGCTAGCCCACTCCAGTTGTTGTTGATTCTTCCCATGCGGAGGTTGATGCCTTTGAAATTAACTTGCTGAGGGATACAGTGGAAAGTTTTCTCCATTTTTTGGATCATTGTATTGAGAATATACTGAAAGGGATTTCTTTTACTTCACTCGCTAATATTCTCAATATTTACTTGACTGGTATAGTCAGTATTGGTGGGGAGGAGAAAGCTGCTCCTTACAGGCTTATGATAGCTCAACTCCAAAGCTATGCTGAGTTTTTATCAAGATCGCGGAGTGCTGATAAGTCTGAAGTAGTTGAAGCTATTTTCCAAAAGCTGATGGAGGAACAACTTGGGTTCTAGAAGGAGCTCAAGGAGAAAACTGATGCTTGTAGAGCTTCCTTTGAAAAGAGCCAATTAGACAGCCAATCTCTAGCTTTCCAAGTAGAGACTGCTGCTTTGGTCGTCAAGAACCATGACCAAGCCATCGCTAGAACTTAAGAGTCCATCGCTAAAGCCCAGGCTTTCTTGGCTAAGATCACTAGGGAACGTGATGAGTCAATGAAGAATCTCACCAGCTTATCCAGACAGCAGGATAATGCGATTAGAGATTTTCAGGCGATACAAGCTAAATTAGAGACATTGGAGGCTGCTTCAACACAAAGTACCATTGCTAGTGAAGAAGAATTGCACCGTCAAGTCACTGTGCAAGCTTATGAGATCAACCAGTAAGAAATTAGCGACGCTGAGGAGAAAATAAAAACTCTCCTGAATCATTGAACTATAAAGACCTTTTTCTCCTTCATAGTTCGAGTTTTTGTAGTCTTTTTCTTTACAATTCTTCTGACTTTAACTTTGCATGGCATGTCTTATCACTTGCGTAGTAAACATGATTTTGCACCTCTGAATTTGCGACTTTGCATTTGTCTTCAAAGATTTGCATCAAACTTGCTATCTTAAGTTTTGAAGTCCGCGACTTTATGTAGGACCCTTGGTATCTGTTTATCAGGCATGTTTTTTCATCTCAAGACCGCGACATTATATTAGTTTTGAAAGATTCTTTCCTTCGTCAGGTGCATGCGACCTTCATAAGCTTTCGTCAAGTTCGCGACTTTTCATCCGGAAGTTCATGAGATAAAAATTCTTTCTTAAGAATTTGTAGCGGTTTCCGCGAGTCACGATATAACCCTATATTTGATTAACCAGTGCGAAGTCCCAAGCGTTATACGCTCTTATTAATGATGAGATCCTTTGGCTGCGAAATCTAAGCATCCCATGCAACATTAATAAATTCTGTTGGCGTCCGAGTCAAGAATCTCAACCGAAGATTTGGCCTCATCTTCTCCCAACCGAAGACTTTGATCATGGGATCGTCTATACAAGACGCAGGACCTCTTCTATGGAGGAGCATTCTGATGTGAGAAAAGTTTCCACCTTTTTGTCTTCTCTTCCGTTCTTTTATAGTTGATTTTCCCGTGCAGCTATATTTTCTTCTTCTCCAGTCGAAGTGATTGATGGGGTTGACATATTACAAGACCTCCAGATTGTATCAATCTAGAGGGGCATTCCATTGAAAAGATTCTTATGACCGTAGTCATTTTCCTTAACTAAAGTAAAATTCTTCTTCTGATCAATGTCATTCTTTCTTCTCCTTTTTTTAACAAGAATTTGAATTGGCTGTAGGAGATAACCGTAGTCATTCTCCTTAACAAGGGCACAGATTAAGCAATCTGTAATCTTGTTCTATTTCCTGACTAGCATCCCGCAAGGTTGGGGTGCTAAATGGTTAGGGTGGAACTCAATTTCAGCAATCCCTCATGTTGTACGCTTGGGAACATGCATTTAGTATGCCCAGTTTTGCACTAATCAAGTCACTTGTGACGTCGATTATGACTGAGCAAACCAACTTGGAGGCCCAATTGTTGGCAAGAAAAGACTACAAGAGCAAACTTTTTTACTTTTAAACCATCCTTGAAGAGGAGGCTACAGAAACAAACATTTTACCTTTAAACCATCCTTGAAGAGGAGGCTACAGAAGCAAATTTTTTACCTTTAAGCCATCCTTGAAGAGGAGGCTATAGAAGCAAACTTTATGTTCCCTTATGTCAATGATTTGTATTCATTCTTGTTGCTTGTATAGTGTTATGGAACTCTCTGTAATTTTGATTTGATAATGAATAAAGAGATTTTTTTACACAACCGGAAGTGATTGATGAATGATTTTGGTATTGATTATCAGAGGTAACCGTTAACTTGATAATTATTGAAGTCATCATCAAATCGCCCAAAACCTTCTAACCACTCAAAGTTGTTGCGAATGAGAAAATTTCTTGAATCAGGATAGAAGTAACCGTTAACTTTCCTGATCAAATTAAAACTCGCACTGTTTAGTGACTTACAGTATAAAGGCTTTTGATTCGCCAGAGGTATTTTTTAACTTGGCAAATTTGGAGAATAGGATATCTTGATTTGCCAGAGGTATTTTTTTTTAACTTGGCAAATTTGGAGAAAAGGATATCTTGATTCGCCAGAGATATTTTTTTAACTTGGAAAATTTGGAGAAAAGGATATTTTGATTCGCCAGAGGTTGGTAAATTTGGAGAAAAGGATATTTTGATTCGCCAGAGGTATTTTTTTTTAACTTAGCAAATTTGGAGAAAAGGATATTTTAATTCGTGATTCGGAATCTTTAGTTCATAATTGCGAGCCTTTGTTAATGAACCCCTGATTACGGATAAACTTTATTCATCATTTGCGTTGAACTGTCAAGTTACATTACAATTGGTGTTCCGTAGTTTTTTTTTACTAAGAATAATATTTCTTCAAAATCTTGCCATTAATTGACATCATGATTTTATCACCATTCGGTTTTGCCAACCGATATGTGCCATTAGAGTAAACCGTATCAATGACAAAAGGCCCCTCCCATTTTGGCTGGAACTTTCCTTTAGGCTTCTGGCTAGTTATGATCGGTCTTCTTACTGAAAGGACTAGATCACCCTTGTTAAAAGTTCTTCGCTTAGCCTTTTTGTTAAAAGTCCTGGAGATTTGCACCTGGTATAGTTCAATACTTTGTTGAGCTTCCAATTGTTTATCGTCCAGGGCTTCTAATTCTTGAAGCCTTTGCTGATGTCGTTCTTCTTGCGTCATCCTGGTTGTTAGTGTGACTCGTAATGATGGAATCTGGATTTCCAAAGGAAAGACCGCTTCTGACCCGTACACTAAAGAAAAGGGTGTGGCGTTGGTGGGGGTTCGGACCGTAGTGCGATACGCCCACAGGCATTCCCCGAGTTTTTCATCCCAGTCACTTTGATTGGATGAGACGAACTTTTTGAGGAGTTTTACAATGGTCTTGTTGAAAGCTTCTGCTAGACCATTGGCTGCAGGGTAATATGGCGAGGAAGCTACATCTTCGATCCTGTATTTGTTACAGAATCTAGAAATTACTTGGCTCACGAACTGAGGCCCGTTGTCATGAATGACATGAATGATTCTCTTGGGCACCCCAAAGCGGTAAAGCACATGGTGTTTAATGAACTTGATCACGTCCGATGACTTCACTTCGGTTAGGAAAATGACTTTAGTCCATTTCAAGAAGTAATCTGTTATAGCTAGAATGAACCAGTGTCCCCTCGTTGATGGCGGAGAAATTGGCCCAATAATGTCCATTCCCCATTGCTCAATCGGCCATGATGTAGCCTTTAGGTGGAGATACTCTGGAGCTTGAGGTATGAAGTCCACATGTATCTAGCAGGCTTTACACTTCTTGGCATAATTAACCGCATCTGTCATCATTTTAGGCCAGTAATAACCCATTCTTCAGATTCTATCCCAGAGTTTCGGCCCTGGTTGGTGCGCTCCACAAATACCAGCATGAGCTTCTTCAAGTACTTCCCGGGCTTCTCGGTTAGAAAGACAACGAAGTAAGATCCCGTCATAGGATTTCCTGTACAATATCCGAAGCTTAGTGTTGTAATAGAATCAAATAGCCCTTCTTTGGATCGCCCTGGCCTCTTTGGGATATTCGGGCAATATGCCGTAAAGGACATAATCTATATAAGGGAATCGCCAATCCCTTGGTTCTAGGTTTGATTCGAAAATACAAATTTGATCTTCTTGTTGCTTTCTCAATTCCTCTTTGAGTTCGTTCTTTGAACAGAATAATTCTCTGCTTTCAACTATAATTTGCTTCGTGGCATGTTTGGGCAAAGCCAGTGTAGCAGCTAAGGAAGCCAGTTAATCCTCATAGTTATTCCGATCGCGCTTTACATGACTGACATAGAAACCATCGAAACCATCAGCTATCTTAATTACTGCGCGATAATACGGTAAAAGGTCTTCATGTTTGACTTCATATCTCCCTTTAAATTGGTTTACGACAAGTTGAGAATCCCTGTATGCTTCCAACTATTTAACCCCCAATTGTCTAGCTATCTTTAAGCCGATTAGGAGTGCATTATACTCCGCAACATTGTTGGAGCACGGGTTTCTTAACGAGTAGGCTCGAGGAATGATGCGGTTGTAAGGAGAGACGAAAACAACTCCTACCCCCACTGTCATTTTTCCCTCGGATCCCATTCGGGAGGCACCATCGAAGAAAAGTTGTCATATGTCTTCCGTGACAGTATTTGCCTCCGGGAACTCTTGTGAGACGACTTCTTTTAGAATTGGAGCCCATTCACCTAGCTCTCCAAGAATTTCTCGGCACAATTTCGAGGATGCCGAGATTGGGTGTTCGGCTAGGAAATCAGCTACGGCCTGTCCCTTAATCAATTTTTATGGGACAAAATGCATATCATATTATGATAGCAAGATAGCCCAATTAGACAGTCTTGAATTCAATGACCCGGGTTTAGTCATTAATATCCTTAGGGGGTTAACTTTCGATATAACGTGAATGGTTTGTCCAACTAAATAGTGTCACATTTTCTATACTGCGAACACTAAAACTAAACATTCCTTCTCCACTGGGTTATATTGGTGTTCTGTCCCGATCATTATTCTGCTGAGATAATAAATAGCTTGTTCGTGACCCAACTCATTTTTTTGTGCCAACAAAGCTCCCAAAGAGTGGTCCATAGTCCTCATATATAGCAGAAAAGGTATCCCCGAGACTGGGGCTACGAGCACTGGCGGTTTAGTAAGGTACTCCTTGACTTCTTCGAAAGCCTTTTGGCATGCATCATCCCAGACAAATGACACTCCTTTCTTCATTAATCTAGTGAAGGGCTGACATCTACCATACAAATTTGATATGAATCTGCGGATGTATGCCAGCCTACCTTGCAGTCCTCTTAATTCTTTGAGGTTCCGAAGAGGTGGCATATCTTTGATTGCCTTAATTTTGTCTGGGTCGAGATGAATTCCTTCGGAAGTTACTGTTCGTCGCAAAAGTTCCTTCGCTTCCTTCCATTGAATAAGCTTGAATTACAACGGAAGTGAACAAGATAAAAAAAATAACAAACGAGAGGATTTATATTTATCGCTCTCTTTTACAATATTTCGTGAGATCAGTGGCGATGGGATCTGTCGAGCAGTTCCTTTGGACGATCGGTACGTCGAAATCTTCTCTTTTAAAGATATCGGCCGACTATAGATGATTTTCTCTGGTTTTGATTTGTTCAAGGCTCTCTCGCGTAACTCGAACTTCTCAAGAACTCCAGAAAGAAGATGGTGATTTTCTCTGATCTTCACGAACTCAAGGCTCTGTGCGTAACTCGAATTCTCCAAGATTTCAGAAAAATATCTCAATTGCCGAAAAGAAGATCCCTAGGGTTTCACCAGGAAGGTATTTATAGCCCCAGGTTAATGCAAGAGTTTCTATCTAAATAGAACTCGTCATTATTAGGGATTCCAATCAAATATCTTAGTTTTGATGGAATTCTGATTAGACTTGATTTGGGTATTTGGATAGGCCCAGAATCATAATCTCAATCAATTTGAGATTCTGGTTATCTGCTTACGCGGAGCTTTAATCGCATCAAAACGCGGTGCTAACTAACCAAAACGCGGAGCTAACGCGGAGCTATTGATCATCTCCGCGTTTTACTCAAACGCGAGGCTAATACAAGCCAGACTGCGGAATCAACGCGGAGCTATTAAACATCTCCGCATTTTATTCAAACGCAGGGTTAATATTACCAAACGCGGGGCTACTGAATTGGCTCCGCGTTCTGTTGTGCAAAATCTTTTTAACTTAGAAATTTTCACTACCAACAGAACCCTCTCCAAAGTTTTCAAAATGGCTTAGACTTCAGCAGATTTTGAAATACTTTGGATATCTAAACTGAAACGCGGAGTTAGAATACCAAGTCTATCTCGCGTTATGCTCACTTACGCGGAGCTAATCAGATTCACTTCGTCTTCAGTGAAATGAGTAATTATGTCATTAATTACCCTGAATTTCTACGCCGAATACCAAGCAACGGAAATTCTGTTTAAATAGAGCTCCCGGCTCATCTTCTTCATCTCATCCGAAGAATCTTAGGGCTTCAGAGCAGGCGACTCAGGCATCTTATTTTGAAAGAATGATCTCGAGCCGAACTTCTTTTTCCTTTCCATAGATCTTCATCACTAGGATGCCATCTAGGAAGAGTGCGACATCGTGCAAGTTGGCCGGCGTTAATGGCAGCAGCCGTGAAGGTAGACGCGACGGCGAACCAGTCTATGCAGCGTCTTCCGAAGGTAAAAACCTTAACTCTTGGGCTTCTATGAACCATTCTTGAGATGTTTCGGCTTGGTTTAATCCAGCCAACTGTTTATTTTACAGGCAAGATTGCCGTTCTCCGCGAAGTTATCGCGTCATCCCCTGCGTTTGAAATGCGAGGCTATTTCTGATTAGCAGTCACGATGAATTGTGAGGCTATCTTTGATTAGCAGTCGCTATGAATTGGCGAGGCTATCTTTGATTAGCAATCGTGATGAGGCTATCTTTGATTAGCAGTCGCGATGAATTGCCAGGCTATCTTTGATTAGCAATCGCGATGAGGCTATCTTTGATTAGCAGTCGCGATGAATTGCGAGGCTATCTTTGATTAGCAATCGCGATGAGGCTATCTTTGATTAGCAGTCGCGATGAGGCTATCTTTGATTAGCAGTCGCGATGAATTTGAAAGAGAAGGAAAGAGCAGAAAGAAATCTTGTCCCCCTTTACGCGAAGTTATCGCATCATCCTCTGTGTTTAAAGCACGAGGCTATTTCTTCAACTGTGCGCGGAGTTAGCTTAGCTCCGCGTTTTCACTCTTTTGGAAACTCTGTTCTTTTTGCAGTAAGTCCAATCCTTTCTGAAGAGGAATGTATGCGGGTCCATCGATCTTCATCAGCAAAAGTAACTCTAAGGAAAGAAGCATATGCTTTACAACATAGTTGCAGGTTTCAAGCTCTGGCTCCTGGAGATGGACTATTGAAAGAGTTTCAAGCTCAAGTGAGGGCCTGCAGCGCTTGCAGTTCAGAATTGCAGCACTTGCAGTTCAGCTTGTGCTTCGATGCAGCACTTCTCTTTCCTCTCGTGCTTCATTTCAGATGACAGGTCCAAAATGACATTTGCAGAGGAGATCTTTTGCATGTGAATCAGGGAACTGAGCTTCAACACCCCGTAGAGAGAAATCTCACCGTTAAGTTATTGATGAGTCGATGTATTGATGAGTTGATGATCATGTAAAAGCTTTCGGGAGAGCTATAACTCCTTCTTTGTAATTTCTTCGTCTCATTAATAAAGACAAATTATTTTTCTCTCTATCTGTTGGCTTCAATGATTTTGCTTGCTCAACAAATAGATGGTCAATAATTTTGGTAAAAATAATCTAAGGCTCATTTGCGTAACTTAGATTACTAATACCCAAATGATCGGATAAGGATCATCTTAACTTAGATGGATGCGCTTAATTGCACTCGCCAAAAATCCAAGTTTTTCATAGGAACGCGAAGCTAAGGCACCAGGCTATCCTCGCGTTTTGTATAGTTGCGCGGAGTTAATAACTTTGCGTTTTTCATCATCGCGCGAGGCTAATAACTTCGCATTTTGAAAAGTAACTGACCAGTCATTTTCTCCGAAACTCGCACCGAATTCAAAGAGGCGGTTTCTTTTATTTAAATGAAATCTCTATTCCTTATTCCTCTCACTTCATCTGAGAATTTTCCAAAAACTTAGAGATTCAGGCGATCACAGTTCAGGCGACCCGAGCTTCTTCCGACCGAGTTTCCTCCCAATTTTCAGTCGCTTTTCCTCAGTAATGGCACCCAAAACTCGTGCTACTTCTCGCACAGTTCCATCATCGGCAACTGGCGCAAGCAGTGGTGGTGGCGGCCATGGCAGCGACGCGCCAGCCCACATTTCGCCTATCGGAGGTAAGAATCTCCCCATCGAGACTTTTTAGAACATCTCTAGAGTGATTTGGCTTGATCTTAACTGATCAATCAACTCTTTTACCGGCAAGATCGCCGTACTCCTGCTGTAAGGCTTGGAGAAGAAGAAAAGTCTTTGACTTTCTTCTTACGCGAAATTATCACATCATCCTCACGTTTTTAAGCGCGGGGCTATTTTAAGTAGCAGTCGCACTGAAACGCGAGGCTATTTGATGTAGCAGTCGCGCTGAAATGCGAGGCTATTTGATGTAGCAGTCACGCTAAAACGCGAGGCTATTTGATGTAGCAGTCGTGCTGAAACGCGAGGCTATTTTGACTTCTGTGCGGTCTAATTTTTAGCTTCGCGCAGCGCTATTCTTAGCTTCGCGCGTTCTAATTTTTAGCTTCGCGCATCCATACTTAGAAAATTTTTCTGTCTTATAGAAACTTCTCTAACTCTGGTGCTTCTTTTTGCAGTAGGGTATTCGATGGAAGCTCTTCCTCACAAGAATTACTTCGGCTTTGCTGGGGGTTCTGATCCCTTAGGCCAATTTCGCTTCACCACTATCTTGGCTTCATATAAGCCAGACCCGAAGGAGCACGAGGAGAAGTTGATCAAGTATCACCCCACTACTGCGCGAGAAATCATAACTGATGCAGTCTTCGAAACTTTGAATAGAGAGGCGATGGAGAAACTCGCCTTCCTCTTTGGAGACCAGATGGATCAATCAGATGAGATCCTTTCTGAAGAGGAGTGCGTTTGGTTATATAACTCAGGTAAAATGCTGATATTTCTGCCTAGAATGGATCGTAGCTATCCTCTGGTCTATCTTCAGAGGCTGGCGATGCCTAGGGAATTAAAGTGGGGACTGACTTAAGAGCAAGATGGCGTCCCAACAGGCAAATTTGGTGCAAAAGGGGTTTATCAAGATGGTCCCCCCAGATGCATTACTGGCTTGCTTCCAGGCCGATTTGGCAAGGAGCTTCCAGTGGGAGAAGTCCCATCCCGCGCACGAACTTTCTTAAGTGAGTTCCTGGCGAAGGATGGTCAGTACCCGGCTAGCGACTTCAGGATGCCTGGCTGGGTTCATTCTTCTAACAATATGTGGTGGGCCCGCCTCGTTCAGTACATGCTGGATTCCCACGAGCCCATTTTAAAGGATATTGGCTTGTATAGAGCCATCAAGAATGTCCAATTCGGGTTCCCCCAGAGTGCTTATCACTTCTACTGCCTCCTGGAGATGTACAACCCTGAAACTTGCACTCTCTTTACACCAGTGGGTGAGCTAGGGTTCGCTCTTCATGAGATGTTCGAGGTTTCCGGGCTTTCCATGGGTGAAATCCCCTATGAAGAGTATATCCCCACCACCGATGAGCTGAACATGCTACTGTCGTGGGATGAGCGCATCTATGCCACATACTGGGAGATAATGTGCCATTATCATATTTGCGCTGACTTGACGGGTGCGCGTAATCACGGTATCGGTCATAAGAAATGGGCCGAGTACCTCTTTGCCAACTTAAATTCTAAGGATAGCTCGGCCACTATCCATGGTCATTCTTCTGTCCCCATCTCAGAGATTGACCAACGTGTAGCCAGGGGCCATTACCGTCTGTATTATACTACAGACTCCAATGAGAACGGATACGGTCCTGGTACTTCATTCAAGAGCTATCACTATCAAGCCTAGTTTCCGGTTTCCAACAGAGGTCTCATTGCCGGGTTTTTGATGCTGTGGCTTAAGAGATGCGTCGTGCCGTCGTTGCCCAAGGAAGAAATTGCAATGACCGTGGTATATCCGGCGGTTCTTCTTGCATATGGCCAACCCCTTGGACTTCTTCCCGCCATGGTATGCAATTTGCAGTATGGACTGAGGGTGCTCTGTCGTGATTTCCTCCCCACTATTAAGGTCAAGGGGAAAGGAAAGGGCAAGTCGAAAGAGACTGCCCAGCCGAAAACTCCAAACCCTAGGGTGGAGATGCCCTACACCTATTTGATGGCGTGGCTCGTCTTGCACTGTCCTTCTTTAATGAGTGCACCAGAGCGTCGTTCGGGCGAAAAGTGCTTCTTTGTAGAGCTGTATGAACGCTCTTCATGGAAGCATAATTATATGTCTCAAATTCGGAAGACTTTTCGTAGTTTTCAGAATTATGAGATCTTCCGGTGTTTCCCTGACTTTCCAGGCGGAGGATATGGAATGAGGCTGAAGGATGCCGTGGAAGCAGATAAGTTCACTACTTTATCTGCAGGAGCATTCTGGTGGCTTCTCAATATCCGTCCCGGACACTTGGTGTATCGTCAAGATCTCGGGTGTCGGATCGAGCCATATACTCCGAATCACTTTGCTCGCCAGTTTGGATACTCCCAACTTTATGTGGGCAATCCAAATAAAGATCTCGCTCACGAGGGGAATTTATACAAAGGCGCTCATGGTTGGTTCCATTTTGCAGCGGGCGGAACCGAGGCTGAATTCTCCTTGCCCCAGAAGGCGCCAGAATTGGCCATGACCCTCAGCTTCTGCAACTGGTTCAGCATTGCGAATGCTGACGTGCCCGGCTTCTCTCTCAATCGCAGTTGTTGCAAAGAGATTGAGGCTCTGTACATTAGCCGCCAGGGTGCTTCTAGAGTGAGAATAAAAGGAATGGAAGAATTCCTTGGCGCCGCTGCTGAGCCTTCAGACGCCAGCGAGTCCGACGACGATGCCGGTGATGACGATGACAATACTGGTGCTGGTGGAGCTCCCCAGCCTGTTGTCAGTCGTCCCGTGAGTCTAGCTCTCAAACGCCGCGGCACTTTAAAGAGAAGACCGGGTAAGAAGCAAAAATTGGCGCAGGAAACCTTGATAGCCCCCCAAGAAGTGGCTATCAAACTTGCTTCAGACTTGTTGGCTTCAGCTCTACCCCCAGCGTTGGCAAGGGAGGATGAACCTGCTAAAGCTCCAAGTGTTGCTGAGGTTTCGGCTCCTTCGGCCGTAGAGCCTGTGGCAGAACCCGGAGCGCAACTAACGGGTAGGGAGACGGGTACATTGCTGGAAACGACAATGGCTCCCCCTTCAATTCTGACAACTGGACTTGTATCGTCTGGTATGACCCTTAGCATTTTATCTTTTGCCTGTTATTATTTTAACGTAACACTGCTTTTATGGTCTTCTAAAATGCAGGTGATCAACTCCTCTCGCCGATGCATTCAACTACCCAGATAGAGTCTGACGATAGGATGGACCATTCCGGCTCCGTTGGTGGTGTGGGTAGTTCTGCTGGCGAGTTTGCGGCTGATTACTCCACGCCGGCTCCTGTTTCTGTTCCCCCGATTGATGAACTGGGGAGCGATGAAAGAACAGAAGTCATTATCGCAGCTGCTGCTAAGGAGGCCACACCGTCTCCTAGCATGCCATCTCCAATGCCAGTCTGCTCCACTGAGACATTTCCTATGGTCGTTGGCGTGCCTTCTGTTTCTCAGCCAGTGATTCTAACGTCATCTGTTGTCATGACTGCTGAGACACCTGCAACTCCCCCGGCTTCAAGTCTTCCAGCAGGAGAGGAGGAGAACTTGAAATTCTCGTTTAAAGATGCTTCTCCTACTGGAGGAGCTTCGGGCGAAGTTATCCCATCTTCTCTTCCTGTTGGTGGAGGTACCCAAGTGATCTGTACTGGCGGTACTTCGTCTGGGGTCTCCAGCTCTTCCAGATCTGCACTGGCTCTACTGGTCCCCCATATTATGAATTTAATGCAGGGACGGGCTTCTTCTTCTCCAATTTTAGCAACTACTGCTCCCTTGCCGACGACACCTTCCTTGGCATTACCTACTTTGCCTACCGACACTGCAAGTCCTCTTGAAAAACTTTTCGGCTTCACTGTTGAGGATTTTATGCGTTTGTTAAAAAGATGTGTCGAGATGGTTCTTGCTGGACACGATTTCGTCAACTTCCCACGTCCACTGTTACTCCGCTATCTAGGAAATATTGAAGAATTCGGTGGACAAGATCGAGCAGCTCCATACCGGGCCCGCCTTGCAGCTTTAGAAGAACAGATGACCATGCTACACGCACTCTGTCAGGCGTATGTGGAGGCGATCACTGAAATAGAATTGGCGCGGCTTCGGGCATAATCCTTATCTCAAAGAAATACTTTAAGGCAGCAGGAGGAGAGATGGTCTCAGGAGCTGACAGAGCTCCAGGCCAGTCGGGAATCCGTTCTTAGCGACCTGCAGAGGGTAGACTTTGGAATTGGGGAAAGTCAGGCAGCCATCTCTAAAGCCCAGGAGACGATCCCCAGAGCTCGGGCCATCTTGATAGAGAATGAACTCCGATTAGGAGAGTCTGTTAAGAAGCGGGATGTGTTGGTTCTCCAACAGGAGCAGATTCAGCAGGAGGAGACGGCCAGGAATCGTGCCATTAAAGAGTCCCGTCAGCAGCAACTTGACATAAACGACGATGAACTGCGTAGACAAGCCCAACATACGGTGGAGTCATCTCATCGTCGAAATTTGGACGAGACAATGAATAGATTGAGACTCCTAGGAGGCCAATAGTTTCATCTCTCTTTACACTTTTATTTTCCTGGTAATGAGAACTTCGTAAAACAAGAGAGAGATAACCTTCGATGGTTCTTTGAAATTCTTTTTGTATCTTCACCTTTTTAATAAAGATGATTCTTTTGACTCTTTTATTTGCCGGCTTCAAAACAGATTTGCTTTACCAACAAATATCCTGTCGTCAAAACGATTTATCTCGGTATCGTTTATGCGCAATTTCTCGAACCGAAGTAAAAGTTAAAGTTTAATATGGGATTTTTAGTTAACCCCCAGCTATTAACGGATTTGATTAGCCTTTACAACCTACCGTTTGAGTTGGGCTAGCCATGTTATTCCTCTCAACATGGTGAGTTGTCGAGGATTTTGTTTGGGCTTAAATGCCAAACTTTTCCTCTTCCCTTCACTTTATCGGTATTGGGTGGTTCATACTTTCTACCCCCAGTATGAAGGGGTTGGCGAGAAACTGGTTCTCTTCCCATTGCCTAGTCGGCGTTGGGCAATTCATACTTTTACCCCAGTATGATGGGTTAGCGAGAAACTGGTTCTCTTCCCATTGCCTAGTTGGCACTGGGTAATTCATACTTTTACCCCAGTATGATGGGTTAGCGAGAAACTAGTTCTCTTCCCATTGCCTAGTCGGCGTTGGGCAATTCATACTTTCACCCCAGTATGATGGGTTGGCGAGAAATTTGTTCTCTTCCCATTGCCTAGTCGGCGTTGGGCAATTCATACTTTTACCCCAGTATGATGGGTTGGCGAGAAATTTCATCTCTTCCCATTGCATAGTCGGCGTTGGGCAATTCATACTTTTACCCAAGTATGATGGGTTGGCGAGAAATTTAATCTCTTCCCATTACCTAGTCGGCGTTGGGCAATTCATACTTTTTCCCCAGTATGATGGGTTGGCGAGAAATTTGTTCTCTTCCTATTGCCTAGTCGGCGTTGGGCAATTCATACTTTTACCCCACTATGATGGGTTGGCGAGAAATTTGATCTCTTCCCATTGCCTAGTCGGCGTTGGGCAATTCATACTTTTACCCCAGTATGATGGGTTGGTGAGAAATTTGATCTCTTCCCATTGCCTAGTCAGCGTTGGGCAATTCATACTTCTACCCCAGTATGATGGGTTGGCGAGAAATTTAATCTCTTCCCATTGCCTAGTCGTCGTTGGGCAATTCATAGTTTTACCCCAGTATGATGGGTTGGCGAAAAATTTAATCTCTTCCCATTGCCTAGTCGGCGTTGGGCAATTCATACTTTTACCCCAGTGTGATGGGTTGGCGAGAAATTTGATCTCTTCCCATTGCCTAGTCAGCGTTGGGCAATTCATACTTCTACCCCAGTATGATGGGTTGGCGAGAAATTTAATCTCTTCCCATTGCCTAGTCGTCGTTGGGCAATTCATACTTTTACCCCAGTATGATGGGTTGGCGAGAAATTTGATCTCTTCCCATTGCCTAGTCGGCGTTGGGCAATTCATACTTTTACCCAAGTATGATGGGTTGGCGAGAAATTTGTTCTCTTCCCATTGCCTAGTCGGCGTTGGGCAATTCATACTTTTACCCCACTATGATGGGTTGGCGAGAAATTTGATCTCTTCCCATTGCCTAGTCGGCGTTGGGCAATTCATACTTTTTCCCCAGTATGATGGGTTGGCGAGAAATTTAATCTCTTCTCATTGCCTAGTCGGCGTTGGGCAATTCATACTTTTTCCCCAGTATGATAGGTTGGCGAGAAATTTGTTCTCTTCCCATTGCCTAGTCGGCGTTGGGCAATTCATACTTTTACCCCAGTATGATGGGTTGGCGAGAAATTTGATCTCTTCCCATTGCCTAGTCGGCGTTGGGTAATTCATACTTTTTCCCCAGTATGATGTGTTGGCGAGAAATTTGTTCTCTTCCCATTGCTTAGTCGGCGTTAGGCAATTCATACTTTTACCCCAGTATGATGGGTTGGCGACAAATTTGTTCTCTTCCCATTGCCTAGTCGGCATTGGGCAATTCATACTTTTACCCCAGTATGATGGGTTGGCGACAAATTTGTTCTCTTCCCATTGCCTAGTCGGCATTGGGCAATTCATACTTTTACCCCAGTATGATGGGTTGGCGAGAAATTTAATCTCTTCCCATTGTCTAGTCAGCATTGGGCAATTCATACTTTTACCCCAGTATAATGGGTTGGCGAGAAATTTAATCTCTTCCCATTGCCTAGTCGGCGTTGGGCAATTCATACTTTTTTTCCAGTATGATGGGTTGGCGAGAAATTTGTTCTCTTCCCATTGCCTAGTCGGCGTTGGGCAATTCATACTTTTACCCCAGTATGATGGGTTGGCGAGAAATTTGATCTCTTCCCATGCCTAGTCGGCGTTGGGCAATTCATACTTTTACCCCAGTATGATGGGTTGGCGAGAAATTTGATCTCTTCCCATTGCCTAGTCGGCGTTGGGCAATTCATACTTTTTCCCCAGTATGATGGGTTGGCGAGAAACTGCTTCTCTTCCCATTGCCTAGTCGGCGTTGGGCAATTTATACCTTTTAGGTCAGAGGCGCTTAATTACACATACCTAAAAAAAAGATTGGGGGCTGTTCAAACTTGAGAACTAAGCACACCAGGTTTGGGTCAGAGCCCCCAAACTGCGCATGCCCAAGAAAGACTGATGGCAGTTCAAACTTGAGAACCAAACTGGAGGCGGTTCAAGGCTCTCTTGCGTAACTTGAACTGGGCACTCCAAACACACCAGGTTTAGGTCAGAGGCGCTCAATGCGCATGCCTAAGAAAAAGACTGGAGGTGGTTCAAACTTGAGAACCAAACGCACCAGGTTTAGGTCAGAGGCACCAAACTGCGCATGCCTAAGAAAAAGACTGGAGGTAGTTCAAACTTAAGAATCAAACGCACCAGGTTTAGGTCAGAGGCACCAAACTGCGCATGCCTAAGAAAAAAACTGGAGGTGGTTCAAACTTGAGAACCAAACGCACCAGGTTTGGGTCAGAGGCGCCAAACTGCGCATGCCCAAGAAAAGAAGACACGTATCTCCAGGGATACTAAGAATAGTATTTCTTCAGAAATTTGCCATTGATCGGCATCATAATCCTGTCGCTATCTTGATACATTAAGCGATAGGATCCGTTGGAGTATACTGTCTCCACAATAAACGGTCCATTCCACTTGGGTTCAAATTTACCCTTAGTCTTGTGGGTTAGCACCATTGGCCTTTTAACAGCCAGAACCAAGTCTCCTTACTTAAAGGTCCTTGGCTTAACGCTCTTATTGAACGTTTGAGATATTCGGGCTTGATACAACTCAATTTGCTGTTGAGCCCTGAGACGTTTTTCATCAAGGCCTCTAGTTCTTGCAATCTTTGCTGATGGCGCTCTTCTGTCGTCATTCTTGTGGCTAAAGCCACTCTTAATGATGGTATCTGGATTTCAAGAGGCAAAACAGCCTCACTTCCGTAAACCAAAGAGAACGGGGTTGCTTTGGTTGGGGTGCGAACGGTGGTGCGATAAACCCATAAACATTCTCCCAACTTTTCATCCCAATCTCGTTTATTGGAAGAGACAAACTTCCGAAGGAGTTTGATGATCGTCTTGTTGAAAGTTTCTGCTAACCCATTAGCCGCATGGTTATATGGTGTAGAAGCGATATCTTTGATTCTGAACTTGTTGCAGAATCTGGAGAATCCCTGACTAATGAATTGCGGACCATTATCATGAATGATCCATCGAGGGACGCCAAATCGGTAAATGACATGATGCTTGATAAACTTGATCACATCTGTCGTTTTCACCTCTTTCATGGGCACGGCTTCGGCCCATTTTGAAAAATAATCGGTTATTGCAAGAATAAACCGATGTCCTCTGGATGACGGGGGAGTTATTGGCCCCACAATGTCCATTCCCCAGGCCTCAAACGGCCAACTAGCGACGGTATTGTGCAAGTATTCTGGGGGTTAGTGAATAAAATTAGCATGAACTTGGCATGCATGGTATCGTTTAGCGTATGCCACTTCCGTGATCATATTTGGCCAGTAGTATCCTAGCCTTTTTATACGGTCTCCGAGTTTTGGACCAGGCTGATGAGCTCCACATACTCCATCATGTGTTTCTTTCAGCACTTGTTCTGCTTCTACTTTCGATACGCAGCGTAGCAGTAGACCATCTCTTGACTTTCTATACAAAGTCTGAAGTTTATGGTCATAATAAAATCTCTGGGCCTTCCTCTTTAATGAGGTGGCTTCCTTTGGATCTTCTGGTAATATCCCATGCAAAGCATAATCCACAAACGGAAATCGCCAATCACGGGGCTCTAACTTTAAACCTATCTGGCATACCTCTTCGGCTTGAGAGACTGCGTCTGGGTGGAGGAGTTCTCTGCTACCAATGGTGATGCTTTTAACTTCACCTGGCGGGATTGCCAGTGTTGCGGCTAATGCGGCAAGAGCATCTGCATAAATGTTCTCATTTTGAGATACGTGATATATGTAGAATTGTTCAAAATATCCTGCTAGCTCAATAGCTAACTGATGATAGGGGATGAGGGCTTCATGTCTGACTTCATACTCACCTGTCATCTGATTGACGATGAGCTTAGAGTCTCCATATGCCTCTAGATGGTTCACCCCCAGTTGCAGAGCTATTTTTAAGTCGATAATGAGCGCGTTGTACTCCGCTACATTATTCGTGCACGGTTCTGTTAATGAGTAACCGTTAGGCAATATATGTTTATGTGGGGATATTAGCACAACCCCCACTCCAGCAGCAGATCGTCTTGCGGCACCATCAAAAAACATTTGCCAAGGCTGTCTCCGGTAACTGTGTTGACTTCTGATGTCTGCTTTAATTTGGACCAAATTGGATGATCTGCAAGGAAATCGGCGATTGCCTGTCCCTTCATGACCTTTTGAGGGACAAAATGTATGTCATAGGGCGATAGTAAGAGCACCCATTTGCCAATCGGCCATTTAAGGATCCCGGTTTGGTCATCAGAATCTTCAAGGGGTTAACCCGTGATATGACATGAATTGTTTGCCCCGAAAGGTACATTTTCTGAACAGCAAACACTAGGGCTAAACATTCCTTTTCAATCGGGGTATACCGCTGTTCGGCCCCAATCATTGTTCTGCTTAAATAGTAGAGGGCATGTTCATGGCCGTGCTCATTATATTGAGCAAGTACTGCTCCTAAAGTATTATCCATGGCCCTTACATATATAAGGAAGGGCTGCCCAGGGGCTGGTGCCATAAGTACAGGAGGCTTAGAAAGGTACTTGTTGAGGTCATCAAATGCCTGCTGACATGCCTCATCCCATATGAAAGACACTCCCTTTTTCATAAGTTTTGAGAATGGCTGGCATCGTCCGGATAGGTTGGAAATGAAGCGTCGAATATAGGCGAGCTTTCCCTGTAATCCCCTTAATTCCTTAAGATTGCGGGGAGGCGGCATTTCGCTAATCACTTTTACCTTTTCAGGGTCGAGAAAAATTCCTTTTGAGGTGATTATGAACCCAATAAATTTCCTGCTGGATACCCCCATGAACGACTTGGTAGGATTCATCTTCAGATGATGTTTCCGCATAAGATCGAAGACCACTCTTAAATCATGAAGATGATCTTCTTTGTTTTTGCTTTTGACTGCTAAGTCATCCACATAGCACTCCACTGTTCTGCACAGGTGTTCTTTGAATATGACACTCATTGCGCGTTGGTAGGTGGCACCTGCATTCTTTAATCCGAATGGCATCACCGTATAACAGTATACCCCCAGCGGCGTTCTGAAAGCTGTATGCTTTTCATCATCCGAATGCATTTTAATTTGTTTATAACTTGAGAAGCCATTCATAAAGGACATCCTCTCATAACCGCAAGTATTATCAATCATCACATCGGTGATGGGGAGTGAAAATTCATCCTTGGGACATGCAGTGTTCAGATCTCGAAAATCGATGCATATCCGGATTTTGCCATTCTTTTTGCGAACTGGCACTATGTTAGCCACCCAGTCAGGATGCTGCTCTTCTCGGATAAACTCGGATTTTATAAGCTTATTGACCTCAGCAACTATTGCCTCCATCAACTCCGGTCGAAAACGCCTCTGTTGTTGTTTAACAGGTTTGACATCTTCTTTTACATTTAACCGGTGTGTGGCAATTTAAGGGTCAAGCCTAGGCATATCTTCATAACTCCACGCGAACACATCTATATACTCTTTGATAAGAGATATAAGTTCCTCCTTTTCTTAAGGAGTTAGTGTGTCGCTTATGAAAATGGGTTTCGGATTTTCTTCCGTTCCCATGTTAACTTGTATCAATTTGTCTTCTGTGGGCAGGTCATGCTGTTCAAAGCGGACATCCCAGAGAGTATCCATATGCCTAGCCCAAGCATCATCTTGAACGTCAATTGGTTCCTCGTCGCTTTCTGGTGCGGATGAAACCATATTGACTGTCAAAGATTGAAACCAAGCACCGGTACTTATATCCGAATCATGATCAGGTGAAGATGTTTCTTTTTTGGCCGAAGAACTCTCTTCATCTTTTAATGGTGAAGAAGGTGGGGTAGATACATAACCCAACCCCCTGCGGGTCTTCTGATAATAATCAGGACTCTTTCCTCTCGGTCTAAACGAGGGTATGAGATTCCGTCGCCCTTTTCCAAAGTTTAATCCCGGCTTCTGGGTAAAATTATATCCCATCTTTTCCATCATCTGTCGGGATCTCGGTTCGTACAAATGGAACTGAGGTGATGTCTGTTCATCACTTTCACTACTTTGTCTTTGTCGAGGCGACGTGACCACTTTGCCGAACATGATCGGCCTTTGGGACTTCTGTCGGGGAGGCACTTCAAAGAAGTGCCCTTGATCCTCAGTTATTTTTAATTGAGAGAGGAGGGAAGACCTGAGGGGCAAATGGTATGCCACCAGAACTTCAAGTTCGGTCAGGTCATCCACTTCGGTGGAGGTACAAGAGGGCTCCGATTCAGTAGCTACAGCATGCTCGTAGACTAACTTTACATTTTCATTAATAACCCATTCACTCTCTATTACATCCACTATATTATCAAAACTAAGAGTAAAATCTAGGTTGGGGTTAATTTCATAATCACCCCCATCATCCTCTTCAAAAGGTTCATACTCCGTGTCTGCCTCGTTACCACTTTCATCAGGGTTTTGAGGCTTGCCAGGATCATCGTTGGAGATTTCATGAGCTGGTTTGTAGAGTGAAGCATCTATGAAGTAATTCCAGTCCTTTGAAAGGTTGTTTATCTGCAATTAGTATCCGGACTTCTCCTTCCTCATTGCAATATTTCATGCATTGGTGAAGAGTCGACGGCACGATCATGTAAGCATGGATCCAAGGTCGTCCTAGTAGAATATTGTAGGAGGTATCTGCATCAATAACATAGGATGTAACCTTCGTCCTTAGATCTCCAATTTGGCATCGGAGTCGAATTTTTTCGAGGGGGCTGCTATTATTGGTATTGAACCCAAATATTGACGTGTTGGTTGGTGTCAGACGATGGAGGGAGATCCCTAGCAGCTGCATCAACCTTCTGGGTATGACACTTAGTGCAGAATCCGGATCAATTTGAATTCGGTCCACTTTTGTGGATCCGACATATCCGGTGAAATATAAAGGCCTGTTGTGCTTTATATTCCTTAACTGCATGTCTTCTGGAGAGAAAACTATTTGTGGGACCTGCCTCCTCACTTGATGACAGCGGGAGCAAGAATCCTGTACTTCATTAGCCGGCTCGACAATCTGAGCTAGGATTGACTCAGAGTCTGCCAAAGCTTCTCTTAACGCCTCACGAGTTGACTTTGACAATCGTAACAACTCGTATAGCGTTACTCGAGCTGGAATATTTGCTAGCTGAGTTATGATATCAAATTGGAAGGAGGTATTCTTAACTCCTTCATCTCTTCGCGGATTCTTCTGGAAACGAACACCTTTTTGCTTTGCAGGATTAGTAGTTTCCGCATATATATCCTTCGGATCTACTTTGGTGTAGTCTCTAAGATATGTTTTCCCAGACCGAGTGCCGGAAGGGCCTGCCCCATCTTGATGAGTGGCCATGGCTTCGGGCTCCTCTTCAGAGTCTGTGGGTATTCCTGCAATATATTCATCCTTTATTTCCGCGGAGATAGCATTGCTAGTCCGCTTTTTCTTGTGACCCCCTGTGTTTGTCCACTGCTCGTCTTCTATCAAATCGGGGTGAACCCACATAACTTCCCCTCTTTGGGTCGTTACAGGGACAAGTCCTTCTTGGGCTTTGTTGTAAGGATCAAGATTCTTTGTAACTCCTCACCCTTTGGGATTGGGGTCACTCCTGCGGGGAACTCGTGGGTTCCAACCACTATGGTTTCCATATTGGCAGTGACCTTCTTCTGCTCTTCCTTAAGCGTCAGAACCCCAGCTTCTATTAATGCTTGGATTCTGTTCTTAAGGGGAAAACAATCCCGGGTAGGGTGCCCAACATTCCGGTGATAGAGACAGTAGTTGGGATCTTTAGTCTTACCAGCGTCTTCTGGCTTCTTATTCTCCGGAAATTTTAGCATTCCCTTCTACTGGAGCAAGTGAAAGAGGTTAGGCGTCTGTTCCGCCTTGAAAGTGTAATTCCTTTCTTGCTGCGGTCTAATTTGCCTTGATCCTCGCTGACCTTGAGGCTTTGGCTCTGGCGGAGGACTGGTTTTCTGAGGAGCAGCTTCTGACGACATTGCTGCTTTCCCTTTATTTTTATTGCTGTTGTTTTGGGTATATGACTTATTACCCCCAGCACTTCTTGGCCTGCGGGACTCTTCAACTCGGCGAATCAAGTCTTCAGCTTGGTCTCCTTGTTTAATGAAGTCCCTCCACGTCTTGGACTCTACGGCCCCCATTTTGAGGAGCACATTGGTCTTACGGTTGTGTCGACATGTCTCAACTAGAGTTTCCTGGATCATTCCGTGTTTGCAATGTACAGACTTCTCCCGGAACCTTTCTATGAAGTCTTTAACCGTTTCCTGTTCTCCTTGTCTAGTTGCAAGGAGGGAATGAACTGTAATCTTGGTGTCATCCTCAAAGAAACGTGAGAGAAATAATTTCTCAACATCTAACCAGGTATTAATAGTACCTGGGTGCAACTGCATGAACCAAGTAAAGGCAGGCCCTCGCAAAGAACTTGCGAATACTTTGGTCATGATGGAGTCATTACCCATCAAATGTTCTGCTTGGGACAAGAAGTAATATATATGCTGACTGGGCGATCCCTTCCCGTCGTATGGCTCTAACTTGAGCGGCTTATACTTCTGTGGGTATGGTATCATATCCCATTCAGAGAGATACGGTCTTGAGACCCCTACTTCTTTCAACTCCTTTTTACGCATTAAAGCTTCGAGTTGATTCTGTAGCTTTTCTATCTTTTCCCCATGCGGGTCGTGGAAAGAAAATTTATCGTCATCCTCATGCATTGAGCGGGCTTTCTCTTCCTGTTCTTCTTCATTCAGAGTTTCTTTGCCCTTTTTGGCATTATCTTCGACAAATCTCGATAGCATGACTTTAAGACCTTCAATCATCTTTTGTTGCTCTCGAATCA
Organism: Dracaena cambodiana; assembly: GCA_036321105.1. NCBI lineage: Eukaryota > Viridiplantae > Streptophyta > Magnoliopsida > Asparagales > Asparagaceae > Dracaena > Dracaena cambodiana. Next base: position 19,005,093 of record JAYEPQ010000014.1, on the reverse strand, counting down.
TCTTTTCTTGAGCTTCAAATCTCTGATTGATATCGTCAGACTTATCTGCCATATGCGATGCTGACTTCTGTAGCCGAGACGATGTAGAGGATGGAGGCGAGGCTATAGCGGAATTATCACTGTCCTCGTCGTAAGAACCCCCTGCGAGCTTCTTATAATTTCGGGGCGGGACGGCTCCTGATCTTAGTCGAGTAACACGATGAGGTTCTTCATCGCTCGATTCTGAATCATCATCCGTCTCTGCAATTTTCTTCCCTTTTCCTACCATGTTGGAGGTTACAGCTCTCCCTTGTTTCAGGGAAGTGGTTCTTGTCTTCTTAGCAGGATTCTGGTTTGACTCGTTTAATCGGTCGAACACAGATATCATGTTCTTGCTACAGCCACGTTGTCCATCACGGCTGATACTGCCGTCACAAGTTGCTGGCAATGACAGACAGGCTCAACCTGAAGTTGGTCTATGCCTCTCTTCTTAGAGAGATATTCATTGAGATCAGCTCCTTTAGTCATAGAGTCAAGAGGTCCATTCAACTCTTGAGAAGATCTGGGAACCCACTGAAGCTTCTTTGTCTGATAAACCCTGACTCTGGGGTTGGACTGATCCTCGCGTGGCTTAGGAATAGCCTCGCGTTTCACATTGCGGGCCTGAAGAATAGCTCCGCGCTTATCCACACTAGCCTCGCGTCTCTCGCTGGCTTGGTATGTCTTTAAAAGTTTAGCTTCTGGAATAATAGCCCTGCGTGAAGGGAAGGTCTTACACGCTGGCTTATCTTTGCGATTAACGCAGATCATAGCTTCGCGCCTAGCACGATTTTTACGACTGACAACTATTTGCCAATCGTCCTCGCGTTCCTCGCGGGTATCAGAAGTCTTGCGTTTATTGCGAGTATTACTGGCCTCGCGTCTCTCTCTTAGCTCAGTATCAGCCTCGCGTGGAGAATCACACGCTGGCTTTAGAGAATTTTTATACTCGCGTCTCTCGTGAGTGTTAAGTATTTTGTGACTAGCGCAAATCTTGCTGGCTTCGCGTCTCTCGCTAGGCTCAGCAATAGCCTCGCGTGGGGAATCACACGCTGGCTTTGAAGAATTTTTATACTCGCGTCTCTCGCGAGTGTTGGGTATTCTGCGACTAGAGCAACCCTTACTGGCATTGCGTCTCTCGCTAGGCTCAGTAATAGCCTTGCGTGGAAAATCACACGCTGGCTTTGAAGAATTTTTATACTCGCGTCTCTCGCGAGTGTTGGGTATTCTACGACTAGCGCAACCCTTACTGACTTCGCGTCTCTCGCTAGGCTCAGTAATAGCCTCGCGTGGAAAATCACACGCTGGCTTTTCCTTGCTTTTAAGGCAAGTTGTATCTTCGCATTTAACGTGGTAGAGACTGGTCTCGCGGGTAGCGCGAGCCAGTTTGCGAGGGACCATAGCCTCGCGTCCTCTAGAGTTAGCTCCGCGTCCAAGGCGGGCTTTGAGGGCTCTACGCCTCGCTCTCCGGTTCCTGTTCCGGAGTTGGGTCTTGGTCAGTCCAGTCCCTAGGTCTTCTTCGGCAGTCGGAAGCTCATCCTCGGCTAGGATTTCTTGTGTGAACTCCGGCTCTATAGCCGCAGTCTCCAACGATCCCCGTCTCTCGGTGGATACCTTTCTACCCGTCACTCGGGCATTGGAGTACATGCGACGATAGTGCCGTGTCTCATCCAAGTCACCTGATCCGGAGGAGAGGAACTCCTTGTGCTTCTGCTGGTCGATTTCAACGACCAGCGTGTCTATTTCGGATCCGATCAAGTCAACGTCCTGTTGGCAGTGAAAATTTCTAAGTTAAAAGGATTTTCCACAACAGAATGCAGAGCCAATTCAGTAGCCCCGCGTTTGGTAATATTAACCCTGCGTTTGAATAAAACGCGGAGATGTTTAATAGCTCCGCGTTGATTCCGCAGTCTGGCTTGTATTAGCCTCGCATTTGAGTAAAACGCGGAGATGATCAATAGCTCCGCGTTAGCTCCGCGTTTTGGTTAAGTTAGCGCCGCTTTTTGATGTGATTAAAGCTCCGCGTAAGCAGATAACCAGAATCTCAAATTGATTGAGATTATGATTTTGGGCTTATCCAAATACCCAAATCAAGTCTAATCAGAATTCCATCAAAACTAAGATATTTGATTGGAATCCCTGATAATGACGAGTTCTATTTAGATAGAAACTCTTGCATTAACCTGGGGATATAAATACCTTCCTGGTGAAACCCTAGGGATCTTCTTTTCGGCAATTGAGATATTTTTCTGAAATCTTGGAGAATTCAAGTTACGCACAGAGCCTTGAGTTCGTGAAGATCAGAGAAAATCACCATCTTCTTTCTGGAGTTCTTGAGAAGTTCGAGTTACGCGAGAGAGCCTTGAACAAATCAAAACCAGAGAAGATCGTCTATAGTCGGCCGATATCTTCAAGAGAGAAGATTTCAATGTACCGATCGTCAAAAGGAGCTGCTTGACAGATCCCATCGCCACAAATCCCACAATATATTGTAAAAGAGAGAGATTGAAATATAAATCCTCTCGTTTGTTCTTTTTATCTCTTGTTCACTTCTATTGTAATTTAAGTTAATTCGATGGAAGGAAGCAAAGCAACTTTTGCGACAAAGAAACTGGCGGCCACAGTGGGAGCCATCTCTTTCACTGATGAAGAGATTGTGGCGCAATCGGACGTTGACTTGATCAGATCCGAAGTAGACACGCTGGTCGTTGAAATTGACCAGCAGAAGTACGAGGAGTTCCTCTCCTCCGGATCAGGTGACTTGGATGAGACACGGCACTATCGTCGCATGTACTCCAATACCCGAGTGATGGGTAGAAAGGTATCCACCGAGAGACGGGGATCCTTGGAGACTGCGGCTATAGAGCCGGAGTTCACACAAGAAATCCTAGCCGAGGATGAGCTTCCGATTGCCGAAGAAGACCTAGGGACTGGACTGACCAGGACCCAACTCCGGAACAGGAACCGGAGAGCGAGGCGTAGAGCCCTCAAAGCCCGCCTTGGACGCGGAGCTAACTCTAGAGGACGCGAGGCTATGGTCCCTCGCAAACTGGCTCGCGCTACCCGTGAGACCAGTCTCTACCGCGTTAAACGCGAAGATACAACTTGTCTTAAAAGCAAGGAAAAACCAGCAGGTGATTTTCCAAGCGAGGCTATTACTGAGCCTAGCGAGAGACGCGAAGCCAGTAAGGGTTGCGCTAGTTGCAGAATACCCAACACTCGCGAGAGACGCGAGTATAAAAATTCTTCAAAGCCAGCGTGTGATTCCCCACGCGAGGCTATTGCTGAGCCTAGCGAGAGACGCGAAGCCAGCAAGATTTGCGCTAGTCGCAAAATACTTAACACTCGCGAGAGACGCGAGTATAAAAATTCTCTAAAGCCAGCGTCTGATCCTCCACGCGAGGCTAATACTGAGCTAAGCGAGAGACGCGGGGCCAGTAATACTCGCAATAAATGCAAGACTTCTGATACCCGCGAGGAACGCGAGGACGATTGGCAAATAGTTGTCAGTCGTAAAAATCGTGCTAGGCGCGAAGCTATGATCTGCGTTAATCGCAAAGATAAGCCAGCGTGTAAGACCTTCCCTTCACGCGGGGCTATTATTCCAGAAGCTAAACTTCTAAAGACATACCAAGCCAGCGAGAGAAGTGAGCCTAGTGTGGATAAGCGCGGAGCTATTCTTCAGGCCCGCAATGTGAAACGCAAGGCTATTCCTAAGCCACGCGAGGATCGGTCCAACCCCAGAGTCAGGGTTGATCAGACAAAGAAGCTTCAGTGGGTTCCCAGATCTTCTCAAGAGTTGAATGGACCTCTTGACTCTATGACTAAAGGCGCTGATCTCAGGGAATATCTCTCTAAGAAGAGAGGCATAGACCAATTTCCGGTTGAGCCTGTCTGTCATTGCCAGCAACTTGTGACGGCAGTATCAGCCGTGATGGACAACTGTGGCTGCAGCAAGAACAGGATATCTGTGTTCGACCGATTATACGAGTCAAACCAGAATCCTGCTAAGAAGACAAGAACCACTTCTCTGAAGCAAGGGAGAGCTGTAACCTCCAACATGGTAGGAAAATGGAAGAAAATTACAGAGACGGATGATAATTCAGAATCGAGCGATGAAGAACCTCATCGTGTTACTCGACTAAAGTCAGGAGCGTCCCGCCTCGAAACTATAAGAGGCTCGCGGGGGTTTTTACGATGAGGACAGCGATAATTCAGCTATAGCCTCACCTCGTTCCTCTGCATCGTCTCGACTACAGAAGTCAGCATCTCACATGGCAGATAAATCTGATGATATCAATCAGAGATTTGAAGCTCAAGAAAGAATGATTCGAGAGCAGCAAAAGATGATTGAAGGTCTTAAAGTCATGCTATCGAGATTTGTTGAAGATAATGTCAAAAAGGGCAAGGAAAATCCAAATGAAGAAGAACAGGAGGAGAAAGCCCACTCGATGCATGAGGAAGAAGATAGATTTTCTTTCCATGATCCGCATGAAGAAAAGCTTGAAAAATTACAGAATCAACTCGAAGCTTTGATGTGTACAAAGGAGTTGAAAGAGGCAGGGGTCTCAAGACCGTATCCTTCTGAATGGGATACGATACCATACCCACAGAAGTATAAGCCGCTCAAGTTAGAGCCATACGATGGGAAGGGATCGCCCAGTCAGCACATCTATTATTTCTTGTCCCAAGCAGGACATCTGTTGGGTAATGACCCAATTATGACAAAATTATTCGCAAGTACTTTGCGAGGGCCTGCCTTTACTTGGTTCATGCAGTTGCCCCCAGGTGCTATTAATACCTGGTTAGATGTTGAGAAATTATTTCTCTCACGTTTCTTTGAGGATGACACCGAGATTACGGTTCATTCCCTCCTTGCAACTAGACAAGGAGAACAAGAAACGGTTAAAGATTTCATAGAAAGGTTCCGGAAGAAGTCCGTACATTGCAAACACGGAATGATCCAGGAAACTCTAGTAGAGACCTGTCGACACAATCTTAAGACCAATGTACTCCTCAAAATGGAGGCCGTAGAGTCTAAGACGTGGAGGGACCTGCTCAAACAAGGAGAGCAAGCTGAAGACTTGATTCGCTGAGTTGAAGAGTCCCGCGAGTCAAGAAGTGCTGGGGGTAGTAAGTCATATACCCAAAACAACAGCAATAAAAATAAAGGGAAAGCAGCGATGTCGTCAGAAGCTGCTCCTCAGAAAACCAGTCCTCCGCCAGAGCCGAAGCCTCAAGGTCAGCGAGGATCAAGGCAAATTAGACCGCAGTAAGAAAGGAATTACACTTTCAAAGCTGAACAGACACCTGTCCTCTTTCACTTGCTCCAGAAAAAGGGAATGCTAAAACTTCCAGAGAATAAGAAGCCAGAAGACGTTGGTAAGACTAAAGATCCCAACTACTGTCTCTATCACCGGAATGTTGGGCACCCTACTAGGGATTGTTTTCCCCTTAAGAACAGAATCCAAGCACCAATAGAAGCTGGGGTTCTGACACTTAAGGAAGAACAGAAGAAGGTCACTGCCAATATGGTAACCATAGTGGTTGGAACCCACGAGTTCCCCGCAGGAGTGACCCCAATCCCAAAGGGTGAGGCAGTTACAAAGAATCTTGATCCTTACAACAAAGCCCAAGAAGGACTTGTCCCTGTAACGACCCAAAGAGGGGAAGTTATGTGGGTTCACCCCGATTTGATAGAAGACGCGCAGTGGACAAACACAGGGGGTCACAAGAAAAAGCGGACTAGCAATGCTATCTCCGCGGAAATAAAGGATGAATATATTGCAGGAATACCCACAGACTCTGAAGAGGAGCCCAAAGCCATGGCCACTCATCAAGATGGGGCAGGCCCTTCCGGCACCCGGTCTGGGAAAACATATCTTAGAGACTACACCAAAGTAGATCCGAAGGATATATATGCGGAAACTACTAATCCTGCAAAGCAAAAAGGTGTTCGTTTCTAGAAGAATCCGCGAAGAGATGAAGGAGTTAAGAATACCTCCTTCCAGTTTGATATCATAACTCAGCTGGCAAATATTCCAGCTCGAGTAACGCTATACGAGTTGTTACGATTGTCAAAGTCAACTCGTGAAGCGTTAAGGGAAGTTTTGGCAGACTCTGAGTCATTCCTAGCTCAGATTGTCGAGCCGGCTAATGAAGAACATGATTCTTGCCCCCGCTGTCATCAAGTGAGGAGGCAGATCCCACAAATAGTTTTCTCTCCAGAAGACATGCAGGTAAGGAATATAAAGCATAACAGGCCTTTATATTTCACCGGATATGTCGGATCCACAAAAGTGGACCGAATTCAAATTGATCTGGGTTCTTCACTAAGTGTCGTATCCAGAAGGTTGATGCAGCTGCTAGGAATCTCCCTCCATCGTCTGACACCAACCAACACGTCAATATATGGGTTCAACGCCAATAATAGCAGCCCCCTCGGAAAAATTCGACTCCGATGCCAAATTGGAGATCTAAAGACGGAGGTTACATGCTATGTTATTGATGCAGATACCTCCTACAATATTCTACTAGGACGATCTTGGATCCATGCTTACATGATCGTCCCGTCGACTCTTCACCAATGCATGAAATATTGCAATGAGGAAGGAGAAGTCCGGACACTAATTGCAGATAAGCAACCTTTCAAAGGACTGGAGAATTACTTCATAGATGCTTCACTCTACAAACCAGCTCATGAAATCTCCAACGATGATCCTGGCAAGCCTCAAAATCCTGATGAAAGTGGTAACGAGGCAGACACGGAGTATGAACCTTTTGAAGAGGATGATGGGGGTGATTATGAAATTAACCCCAACCTAGATTTTTCTCTTAGTTTTGATAATATAGTGGATGTAATAGAGAGTGAATGGGTTATTAATGAAAATGTAAAGTTAGTCTACGAGCATGCTGTAGCTACTGAATCGGAGCCCTCTTGTACCTCCACCAAAGTGGATGACCTGACCGAACTTGAAGTTCTGACGGCATACCATTTGCCCCTCAGGTCTTCCCTCCTCTCTCAATTAAAAATAACCGAGGATCAAGGGCACTTCTTTGAAGTGCCTCCCCGACAGAAGTCCCAAAGGCCGATCATGTTCGGCAAAGTGGTCACGTCGCCTCGACAAAGACAAAGTAGTGAAAGTGATGAACAGACATCTCCTCAATTCCATTTGTACGAACAGAGATCCCGACAGATGATGGAAAAGATGGGATATAATTTTACCCAGAAGCCTAGATTAAACTTTGGAAAAGGGCGACGGAATCTCATACCCTCGTTTAGACCGAGAGGAAAGAGTCCTGATTATTATCAGAAGACCCGCAGGGGGTTGGGTTATGTATCTACCCCACCTTCTTCACCATTAAAAGATGAAGAGAGTTCTTCGGCCAAAGAAGAAACATCTTCACCCGATCATGATTCGGATATAAGTACCGGTGCTTGGTTTCAATCTTTGACAGTCAATATGGTTTCATCCGCGCCAGAAAGCGACGAGGAACCAATTGACGTTCAAGATGATGCTTGGGCTAGGCAGATGGACACTCTCTGGGATGTCCGCTTTGAACAGCGTGACCCTCCCACCGAAGACAAATTAATACAAGTTAACATGGGAACGGAAGAAAATCCGAAACCCATTTTCATAAGCGATACACTAACTCCTTTAGAGTATATAGATGTGTTCGCGTGGAGTTATGAAGATATGCCTGGGCTTGACCCTCAAATTGCCACACACCGGTTAAATATAAAAGAAGATGTCAAACCCGTTAAACAACAACATAGGCGTTTTCGACCGGAGTTGATGGAGGCAATAGTTGCCGAGGTCAATAAGCTTATTGAATCCGGATTCATTCGTGAAGAACAACATCCTGATTGGGTGGCTAACATAGTGCCAGTTCGCAAAAAGAATGGCAAAATCCGGATATGCATCGATTTTCGAGATCTGAACGCTGCATGTCCCAAAAATGAGTTTCCACTCCCCATCACCAATGTGATGATTGATAGTACTTGTGGTTATGAGAGGATGTCCTTTATGGATGGCTTCTCAGGTTATAACCAAATCAAGATGCACCTGGATGATGAGAAGCATACAGCTTTCAGAACGCCGCTGGGGGTATACTGTTATACGGTGATGCCATTCGGATTAAAGAACGCAGGTGCCACCTACCAACGCGCAATGAGTGTCATATTCAAGGAACACCTGCGCAGAACAGTGGAGTGCTATGTGGATGACTTTGCAGTCAAAAGCAAAAACAAAGAAGATCATCTTCATGATTTAAGAGTGGTCTTTGATCTTATGCGGAAACATCATTTGAAGATGAATCCTACCAAGTCGTTCATAGGGGTATCCAGCGGGAAATTTCTTGGGTTCATAATCACCTCAAAAGGAATTTTTCTCGACCGTGAAAAGGTAAAAGCGATTAGCGAAATGCCGCCTCCCCGCAATCTTAAGGAATTAAGGGGATTACAGGGAAAGCTTGCCTATATTCGACGCTTCATTTCCAACCTATCCGGACGATGCCAACCATTCTCAAAACTTATGAAAAAAGGAGTGTCTTTCATATGGGATGAGGCATGTCAGCAGGCATTTGATGACCTCAAGAAGTACCTTACTAAGCCTCCTGTACTTATGGTACCAGCCCCTGGGCAGCCCTTCCTTATATATGTAAGGGCCATGGATAATACTTTAGGAGCATTACTTGCTCAATATAATGAGCACGGCCATGAACATGCCCTCTACTATTTAAGCAGAACAATGATTGGGGCCGAACAGCGGTATACCCCGATTGAAAAGGAATGTTTAGCCATAGTGTTTGCTGTTCAAAAAATGCGACACTACCTTTCGGGGCAAACAATTCATGTCATGTCACGGGTTAACCCCTTGAAGATTCTGATGACCAAACCGGGATCCTTAAATGGCCGATTGGCAAAATGGGCGCTCTTACTATCGCCCTATGACATACATTTTGTCCCTCAAAAGGCTATGAAGGGACAGGCAATCGCCGATTTCCTTGCAGATCATCCAATTTGGTCCAAATTAAAGCAGACATCAGAAGTCAACACAGTTATCGGAGAACAACCTTGGCAAATGTTCTTTGATGGTGCCGCGAGACGATCTGCTGCTGGAGTGAGGGTTGTGCTAATATCCCCACATAAACATATATTGCCTAACGGTTACTCATTAACAGAACCATACACGAATAATGTAGCGGAGTACAACGCGCTCATTATCGGCTTAAAAATAGCTCTGCAACTAGGGGTGAACCATCTAGAGGCATATGGAGACTCTAAGCTCATCGTCAATCAGATGACAGGTGAATATGAAGTCAGACATGAAGCCCTCATCCCCTATTATCAGCTAGCCATTGAACTGGCTGGCTATTTTGAACAATTCTACATCTCTCATATATCTCGGAATGAGAATGTATATGCAGATGCCCTTGCCACATTAGCTGCAATATTGGCGATCCCGCCAGGTGAGGTTAAAAGCATCACCATTGAAAGCAGAGAGCTCCTTCATCCAGATACTCTTCTTCAAAATAAAGAAGTGTGCCAAGTAGGCCTAACCCTGGAGCCCCGTGATTGGCGATTTCCGTTTGTGGATTATGCTTTACATGGGATATTACCAGAAGATCCTAAGGAAGCCACCTCTATAAAGAGGAAGGCCCAAAGATTTTATTATGACCATAAACTTCAGACTTTGTATAGAAAGTCAAGAGATGGTCTACTGCTACGCTGCGTATCGAAAGCAGAAGCAAAACAAGTGCTGAAAGAAACACATGATGGAGTATGTGGAGCTCATCAGCCTGGTCCAAAACTCGGAGACCACATAAAAAGGCTAGGGTATTACTGGCCGAACATGATCACAGAAGTAATGGCATACGCTAAACGATGCCATGCATGCCAAGTTCATGCTAATTTTATTCATCAACCCCAAGAATACTTGCACAATACCGTCGCTAGCTGGCCATTTGAGGCATGGGGAATGGACACTGTGGGGCCAATAACTCCCCCGTCATCCAGAGGACATCGGTTTATTCTTGCAATAACCGATTATTTTTCAAAATGGGCCGAAGCCGTGCCCATGAAAGAGGTGAAAACGATAGATGTGATCAAGTTTATCAAGCATCATGTCATTTACCGATTTGGCATCCCTCGACGGATCATTCATGATAATGGTCCACAGTTCATTCGTCAGGGATTCTCCAGATTCTGCAATAAGTTCAGAATCAAAGATATTGCTTCTACACCATATAACCCTGCGGCTAATGGGTTAGCTGAAGCTTTTAACAAGACGATCATCAAACTCCTTCGGAAGTTCGTCTCTTCCAATAAACGACATTGGGATGAAAAGTTGGGAGAATGTTTGTGGGCATATCGCACCACCGTTCGCACCCCGACCAAAGCTACCCCGTTCTCTTTGGTTTATGGAAGTGAGGCTGTTTTGCCTCTTGAAATCCAGATACCATCATTAAGAGTGGCTTTAGCCACAAGGATGACGATAGAAGAGTGCCATCAGCAAGATCGCAAGAACTAGAGGCGTTAGATGAAAAACGTCTCAGGGCTCAACAACAAATTGAGTTGTATCAAGCCCGAATATCTCAAACGTTCAATAAGAACGTCAAACCAAGGACCTTTAAGCAAGGAGACTTGGTTCTGGCTGTTAAAAGGCCAATGGTGCTAACCCACAAGACTAAGGGTAAGTTTGAACCCAAGTGGGAAGGACCGTTTATTGTGGAGACAGTATACTCCAATGGAGCCTATCGCTTAATGAATCAAGACAGCGACAGGATGATGATGCCGATCAATGGCAAATTTCTGAAGAAATACTATTCTTAATACCCCTGGAGATACGCGTCTTCTTTTCTTAGGCATGCGCAGTTTGGCGCCTCTGACCTAAACCTGGTGCGTTTGGTTCTCAAGTTTGAACCACCTCCAGTCTTTTTCTTAGGCATGCGTAGTTTGGCGCCTTTGACCTAAACCTGGCGCGTTTAGTTCTCAAGTTTGAACCACCTCCAGTCTTTTTCTTAGGCATGCGCAGTTTGGCGCCTCTGACCTAAACCTGGTGCGTTTGGTTCTCAAGTTTGAACCACCTCCAGTCTTTTTCTTAGGCATGCGCATTGAGTGCCTCTGACCTAAACCTGGTGTGTTGGGAATGCCTAGTTCAAGTTACGCGAGAGAGCCTTGAACCGCCTCCAGTTTGGTTCTCAAGTTTGAACCACCATCAGTCTTTTTCTTAGGCATGCGCATTAAGCTCCTCTGACCTAAACCTGGTGTGTTGGGAGTGCCCAGTTCAAGTTACGCGAGAGAGCCTTGAACTGCCTCCAGTTTGGTTCTCAAGTTTGAACCACCATCAGTCTTTTTCTTAAGCATGCGCAGTTTGGCGCCTCTGACCTAAACCTGGTGCGTTTGGTTCTCAAGTTTGAACCACCATCAGTCTTTTCTTGGGCATGCGCAGTTTGGCGCCTCTGACCCAAACCTGGTGTGCTTAGTTCTCAAGTTTGAACAGCCCCCAATCTTTCTTTTAGGTATGTGTAATTAAGCACCTCTGACCTGAAAGGTATGACTGGCCCAATGCCGATTAGGCAATGGGAAGAGAACCATGTTTCTCGCCAACCCATCATACTGGGGTAAAAGTATGAATCGCCCAATGCCGATTAGGCAATGGGAAGAGAACAAATTTCTCGCCAACCCATCATACTGGGGAAAAAGTATGAATTGCCCAATGCCGACTAGGCAATGGGAAGAGAACCAGTTTCTCGCCAACCCATCATACTGGGAAAAAAGTATGAATTGCCCAACACCGATAAGGTAAAGGGGAGAGGAAAAGTTTGGCATTTAAGCCCAAACGAAATCCTCGACAACTCACCATGTTGAGGGGAATAACATGGCTAGCCCAACTCAAACGGTAGTTGGTAAAGGCTAATCAATTCCGTTGATAGCTGGGGGTTTGCTAAAAATCCCATAAACCCTGTCATGTTAAAATTCTTATCTCTGACAGTATGATTCGGAAAATTGCGCACAAACGATACCGAGATAAATCGTTTTGACGGCAGGTTATTTGTTGGGCAAGCAAATTTGTTTTGAAGCCGGCAAATAAAAGAGTCAAAAGAATCATCTTTATTAAAAAGGTGAGGATGCAAAAAGAATTTCAAAGAAAAAAATCATCATCGAAGGTTATCTCTCTCCTGTTTACGAAGTTCTTATTACAAGGAAGATAAAAGCGTAAAGAGAGATGAAACTATTGGCCTCCCAGGAGTCTCAATTTGTTTATTGTCTCGTCCAAATTTCTACGATGAGAAGCCTCCACGGTTGCTGAGCTTGCCTACGCAACTCATCATCACTTATTGTAAGTTGTTGCTGCCGAGATTCTTCTATGGCACGATTCCTGGCCGTCTCTTTCTGCTGAATCTGCTCCTGCTGGATAAGCAACATCTCACGCTTCTTGACAGACTCTCCTAATCGGAGTTCATTTTCTATCAAGATGGCCCGAGCTCTGGCGATCGTCTCCTGGGCTTTAGAGATGGCCGCCTGACTTTCCCCAATTCCAAAGTCTACCCTCCGCAAGTCGCCGAGAACAGATTCCCGACTGGCCTGGAGCTCTATCAGTTCCTGAGACCATTTCTCTTCCTGCTGCCTTAAAGTATTTCTTCGAGATAAGGATTCTGCCCGAAGCCGCGCCAGCTCTATCTCAGTGATCGCCTCCACATCCGCCTGACGGAGTGTGTGTAGCGTGGTCACCTGCTCTTCTAAGGCTGCAAGGCGGGCCCGGTATGGAGCTGCTCGATCTTGTCCACCGAATTCTTCAACATTCCCTAGATAGCGGAATAACAGTGGACGTGCAAAGTTGAAGAAATCGTGACCGGCAAGAACCATCTTGACACATCTTCTCAACAAACGCATAAAATCCTCGACAGTGCAGCTGAAAAGTTCTTCAAGAGGATTTGCAGTGTCAGTAGGCAAAGCAGGTAATGCCAAGGAAGGTGTCGTAAGCAAGGGAGCAGTAGTTGCTGGAATTTTAGAAGAAGAAGCCCGTCCCTGCATTAAATTCATAATATGGGGGACCAGTAGAGCCAGTGCAGATCTGGAAGAGCTGGAGACCCCAGACGAAGTACTGTTAGTACAGATCACTTGGGTACCCCCACCAACAGGAAGAGAAGATGGGATCACTTCGCCTGAAGCTCCTCCGGTGGGAGAAGCATTTTCGAACGAGAATTTCAAATTCTCCTCCTCTCCTGCTGGAAGACCTGAAGCCAGGGGAGTTGCAGGTGTCTCAACAGCCATGACAACAGATGACGTTAGAATCGCTGGCTGACAGACAGAAGGCACGCCAACGACCGTAGGAAATGTCTCAATGGAACAGACTGGCGTTGGAGATGGCATGCTAGGAGAAGGCGTAGCCTCCTTTGCAGCAGCTGCGATAATGACTTATGTTCTCTCATCACTCCCCAGTTCATCAATCGGGGGAATTGAAGAAGGAACAGAGGCAGGAGCCGGTATGGAATAATCAGCCGCAAACTCGCCAGCAGAGCCACCCACACCACCAACAGAGCCGGAATGGTCCATCCTATCGTCAGACTCTACTTGGGTAATCGAATGTATTGGCGAGAGAAGTTGATCACCTGCATTTCAGAAGACCAGAAAAGCAGTGTCACGTTAAAATAATAACGGGTAAAAGATAAAATGCTAAGGGCCATACCAGGCGATACAAGTCCAGTTGTCGGACTTGAAGGGGGAGCCATTGTCGTTTCCAGCAACGTACCCGTCTCGCTACCCGTTAGTTGCGCCACAGGTTCTGCCACAGGCCCTACGGCCAAAGGGGCCGAAACCTCAACAACACTTGGAGCTTTAGCAGGTTCATCCTCCCTTGCCGATGCTGGGGGTAGAGCCGAAGCCAACAAGTCTGAAGCAAGTTTGACAGCCACTTCTTGGGGAGCTATCAAAGTTTCCTGAGCCAATTTTTGCTTCTTACCCGGTCTTCTCTTTAAAGTACCGCGGCGTTTGAGAGCTAGACTCAAGGGACGACTGACAACAGGCTGGGGAGCTCCACCAGCACTAGTATTGTCATCGTCATCACTGGCATCGTCGTCGGACTCGCTGGCGTCTGAGGGCTCAGCCGCGGCGCCAAGGAATTCTTCCATTCTTTTTATTCTCACTCTAGAAGCACCCTGGCGGCTAATATAGAGGGCTTCAATCTCTTTGCAACAACTGCGATTGAGAGAGAAGCCGGGCACGTCAGCATTCGCAATACTGAACCAGCTGCAGAAGCTGAGGGTCATGGCCAATTCTGGCGCCTTCTGGGGCAAGGAGAATTCAGCCTCGGTTCCGCCTGCTGCAAAATAGAACCAGCCACGAGCGCCTTCGTATAAATTTTCCTCGTAAGCGAGATCTTTATTTGGATTGCCCACATAAAGTTGGGAGTATCCAAACTGGCGAGCAAAGCGATTCGGAGTGTATGGCTCGATCCGACACCCGAGATCTTGACGATACATCAAGTGTCCGGGACGGATGTTGAGAAGCCACCAGAACGCTCCTGCAGATAAAATAGTGAACTTATCTGCTCCCACGGCGTCCTTCAGCCTCATTCCATATCCTCCGCCGGGAAAGTCAGGGAAACACCGGAAGATCTCATAATTCTGAAAACTACGAAAAGTCTTCCGAATTTGAGACATATAATTCTGCTTCCACGAAGAGAATTCATACAGCTCTACAAAGAAGCACTTTTCGCCCGAACGACGCTCTGGTGCACTCATTAAAGAAGGACAGTGCAAGACGAGCCACGCCATCAAATAGGTATAGGGCAGCTCCACCCTAGGGTTTGGAGTTTTCGGTTGGGCAGTCTCTTTCGACTTGCCCTTTCCTTTCCCCTTGACCTTAATAGTGGGGAGGAAATCACGACAGAACACCCTCAGTCCATACTGCAAATTGCATACCATGGCGGGAAGAAGTCCAAAGGGTCGGCCATATGCTAGAAGAACCGCTGGATATACCACGGTCACTGCAATTGCTTCTTTGGGCAACGACGGCACGACACATCTCTTCAGCCACAGCATCAGAAACCCGGCAATGAGACCTATGTTGGAAACTGGAAACTGGGCTTGATAGTGGTAACTCTTGAATGAAGTGCCAGGACCGTATCCAATCTCATTGGATTCAGTGGTATAATATAATAGGTGGCAGCCCTTAGCAATGCGGTGATCAATCTCTGAGCCATAGACGGGTGGATGACCATGGATAGTCGTTGAACTATCCTTAGAATTTAAGTTGGCGAAGAGATACTCGGCCCATTTCTCATGACCGATACCGTGGTTACGCGCACCCGTCAAGTCAGCGCAAATATGATAATGGCACATCATCTCCCAGTATGTGGCGTAGATGCGCTCATCCCTCGCCAGTAGCATGTTCAGCTCCTCGGTGGTGGGGATATACTCTTCATAAGGGATTTCACCCATGGAAAGCCCGGAAACCTCGAACATCTCGTGAAGAGCGAATCCTAGCTCACCCACTGGTGTAAAGAGAGTGCAAGTCTCAGGGTTATACATCTCCAAGAGGCAGTAAAAATGATAAGCGCTCTGGGGAAACCCAAATTGGACATTCCTGGTAGCTTTATACAAGCCAATATCCTTTAAAATGGGCTCGTGGGAATCCAGCATGTACTGAACAAGGCGGGCCCACCACATATTGTTAGAAGAATGAACCCAGCCAGGCATCCTGAAGTCGCAGCCGGGTATTGACCATCCTTCGCCAAGAACTCACTTAAGAATGTTCGGGCACGAGATGGGACTTCTCCCACTGGAAGCTCCTTGCCAAATCGGCCTGGAAGCAAGCTAGTAATGCATCTGGAGGGACCATCTTGATAAACCCCTTTTGCACCAAATTTGCCTATTGGGACACCATCTTGCTCTTGAGTCAGTCCCCACTTTAATTCCCGAGGCATCGCCAGCCTCTGAAGATAGACCAGAGGATAGCTACGAGCCATTCTAGGCAGAAACATCAGCATTTCGCCTGAGTTATATAACCAAACGCACTCCTCTTCAGAAAGGATCTCATCTGATTGATCCATCTGGTCTCCAAAGAGGAAGGCGGGTTTCTCCATCGCCTCTCTATTCAAAGTTTCGAAGGCTGCATCAGTTATGATTTCTCGCGCAGTAGTGGGGTGATACTTGATCAACTTCTCCTTGCGCTCCTTTGGATCTGGCTTATATGAAGCCAAGATAGTGGTGAAGCGAAATTGGCCTGAGGGATCAGAACCCCCAGCAAAGCCGAAGTAATTCTTATGAGGAAGAGCTTCCATCGAATACCCTATTGCAAAAAGAAGCACCAGAGTTAGAGAAGTTTCTATAAGACAGAGAAATTCTCTAAGTATGGACGCGCGAAGCTAAAAATTAGACTGAACAGAAGTCAAAATAGCCTCGCGTTTCAGCGCGACTGCTACATCGAATAGCCTCGCATTTCAGTGCGACTGCTAGCCTCGCATTTCAGCGCGACTGCTACATCAAATAGCCTCGCGTTTCAGCGCGACTGCTACTTAAAATAGCCTCGCGTTTCAGCGCGACTGCTACATTAAATAGCCTCGCATTTCAGCGTGACTGCTACATCAAATAGCCTCGCGTTTCAGTGCGACTGCTACATCAAATAGCCTCGCGTTTCAGTACGACTGCTACTTAAAATAGCCCCGCGCTTCAAAACGCGAGGATGACGTGATAATTTCGTGTAAGAAGAAAGTCAGAGACTTTTCTTCTTCTCCAAGCCTTACAACAGGAGTACGGCGATCTCGCCGGTAAAAGAGTTGATTGGTCAGTTAAGATCAAGCCAAATCACTCTAGAGATGTTCTAAAAAGTCTCGATGGAGAGATTCTTACCTCTGATAGGTGAAATGTGGGCTGGCGCGTCGCTGCCATGGCCGCCGCCACCGATGCTTGCGCCAGTTGCCGATGATGGAGCCGCGCGAGAAGTAGCACGAGTTTTGGGTGCCATTGCTGAGGAAAATTGACTGAAAATCGGGAGGAAACTCGGTCGGAAGAAGCTCGGGTCGCCTGAACTGTGATCGTCTGAATCTCTACGGTTTCTGGAAAATTCTCAAGTAAAGTGAGAAGAAAAGGAATAGAGATTTTATTTAAAAGAGGGAAACCGCCTCTTGGAGTTCGGTGCGAATTTCGGAGAAAATGACTGATCAGTTACTCCCTAAAATGCGGAGCAGATAATCCCACGTGGTGATATTGAAAATGCGAAGTCACTTAGCTTCGCGCAATTCCGTGCAACCACTCAGAGCGTGAAGTTATTTAACTCCGCGAAACGCAAGGATAACTTGGTATTTTAACCTCGCATTCTCATGAAGAACTTGGATTTTTAGCCAAGTTAAGAGGATCAGTATCCGATCAAATCGGTATTAATGATCTAAGTTATGCAAAAGAGCCTTAGATTATTTTACCAAAATTATTGACCATCTATCTGTTGTGCAAGCAAAATCATTGAAACCAACAGATAGAGAGGAAAATAATTTGCCTTTATTCATGAAGCAAGAGATTACAAATAAGGAGTTATAGCTCTCCCAAAAGCTTCTACATGATCAACAATACATCGACTCATCAATAACTTAACGGTGAGATTTCTCTCTACGGGGTGTTGAAGCTCAGTTCCCTGATTCACATGCAAAAGATCTCCTCTGCAAATGTCATTTTGGACCTGTCATCTGAAATGAAGCACGAGAGGAAAGGGAAGTGCTGCATCGAAGCACAAGCTGAACTGCAAGTGCTGCAATTCTGAACTGCAAGTGCTGCAATTCTGAACTGCAAGCGCTGCAGGCCCTCACTTGAGCTTGAAGCTCCTTCAATAGTCCATCTCCAGGAGCCAGAGCTTGAAACCTGCAACTATGTTGTAAAGCATATGCTTCTGACTTCCTTAGAGTTACTTTTGCTGATGAAGATCGATGGACCTGCATACATTCCTCTTCAGAAAGGATTGGACTTACTGCAAAAGGAACAGAGTTTCCAAAAGAGTGAAAACGCGGAGCTAAGCTAACTCCGCGCACAGTTGAAGAAATAGCCTCGCGCTTTAAACGCAGAGGATGATGCGATAACTTCGCGTAAAGGGGAACAAGATTTCTTTCTGCTCTTTCCTTCTCTTTCAAATTCATCGCGACTGCTAATCAAAGATAGCCTTGCCAATTCATCGCGACTGCTAATCAAAGATAGCCTCGCCATTCATCACGACTGCTAATCAAAGATAGCCTCGCAGATTCATCGAGACTACTAGTCAGATAAGCCCCGCGTTTCAAGCGCAGGGATGACGCGATAATTTCGCGTAGAAAAAGAACAGAGTTCCTCTATGACTCCTCCTTCTCCTTTAAGCCTTACGGCCGGAGAATGGCGATCTCGCCGGTAAAATAAATAATTGGCCAGACTAAACCAAGTCAAAACATCTCAAGATGGTTCTTAGAAGCCCAAGAGTTAAGGTTTTTACCTTCGGAAGACGCTGCATAGACTGGTTCGCCTTTGCATCTACTTTCACGGCTGCTGCCATTAACGCCGGCCAACGTGCGTCTAGCAAAACTCTTCTGAAGTGACATCCTAATGATGAAAATCTATGAAGAGTTAAAGGGAGATCAATTGAAGATCGCTCATTGACATCGCTCACTCAGTTGCAGGAGTTGAGAGCTCTTCTAAAATCTCCGGATGAAGAAGAAGATGAGCCGGGAGCTCTATTTAAACAGAATTTCCGTCGCTTGGTATTCGGCGTAGAAATTCAGGGTAATTAATGACATAATTACTCATTTCACTGAAGACGAAGTGAAGCTGATTAGCTCCGCGTAAGTGAGCATAACGCGAGATAGACTTGGAATTCTAACTCCGCGTTTCAGTTTAGATATCCAAAGTATTTCAAAATCTGCTGAAGTCTAAGCCATTTTGAAAACTTTGGAGGGGTTCTTTTGGCAGTGAAAATTTCTAAGTTAAAAGGATTTTCCACAACAGAACGCGGAGCCAATTCAGTAGCCCCGCGTTTGGTAATATTAACCCTGCGTTTGAATAAAACGCGGAGATGTTTAATAGCTCTGCGTTGATTCCGCAGTCTGACTTGTATTAGCCTCGCGTTTGAGTAAAACGCGGAGATGATCAATAGCTCCGCGTTAGCTCCGCGTTTTGGTTAAGTTAGCGCCGCGTTTTGATGCGATTAAAGCTCTGCGTAAGCAGATAACCAGAATCTCAAATTGATTGAGATTATGATTTTGGGCCTATCCAAATACCCAAATCAAGTCTAATCAGAATTCTATCAAAACTAAGATATTTGATTGGAATCCCTGATAATGACAAGTTCTATTTAGATAGAAACTCTTGCATTAACCTGGGGATATAAATACCTTCCTGGTGAAACCCTAGGGATCTTCTTTTCGGCAATTGAGATATTTTTCTGAAATCTTGGAGAATTCGAGTTACGCACAGAGCCTTGAGTTCGTGAAGATCAGAGAAAATCACCATCTTCTTTCTGGAGTTCTTGAGAAGTTTGAGTTACGCGAGAGAGCCTTGAACAAATCAAAACCAGAGAAGATCGTCTATAGTCGGCCGATATCTTCAAGAGAGAAGATTTCAATGTACCGATCGTCAAAAGGAGCTGCTTGACAGATCCCATCGCCACAAATCCCACAATATATTGTAAAAGAGAGAGATTGAAATATAAAATCCTCTCGTTTGTTCTTTTTATCTCTTGTTCACTTCTATTGTAATTTAAGTTAATTCGATGGAAGGAAGCAAAGCAACTTTTGTGACGAACACGTCCGATTGCGCAACTATCTCTTCATCAGTGAAAGAGATGGCTCCCACTGTGGTCGCCAGTTTGTTCGTCGCAAAAGTTCCTTCGCTTCCTTCCATTGAATAAGCTTGAATTACAACGGAAGTGAACAAGATAAAAAAAAGAACAAACGAGAGGATTTATATTTATCGCTCTCTTTTACAATATTTCGTGGGATCAGTGGCGATGGGATCTGTCGAGCAGTTCTTTTGGACGATCGGTACGTCGAAATCTTCTCTTTTAAAGATATCAGCCGACTATAGACGATCTTCTCTGGTTTTGATTTGTTCAAGGCTCTCTCGCGTAACTCGAACTTCTCAAGAACTCCAGAAAGAAGATGGTGATTTTCTCTGATCTTCACGAACTCAAGGCTCTGTGCGTAACTCGAATTCTCCAAGATTTCAGAAAAATATCTCAATTGTCGAAAAGAAGATCCCTAGGGTTTCACCAGGAAGGTATTTATAGTCCCAGGTTAATGCAAGAGTTTCTATCTAAATAGAACTCGTCATTATCAGGGATTCCAATCAAATATCTTAGTTTTGATGGAATTCTGATTAGACTTGATTTGGGTATTTGGATAGGCCCAGAATCATAATCTCAATCAATTTGAGATTCTGGTTATCTGCTTACGCGGAGCTTTAATCGCATCAAAACGCGGCGCTAACTAACCAAAACGCGGAGCTAACGCGGAGCTATTGATCATCTCCGCATTTTACTCAAACGCGAGGCTAATGCAAGCCAGACTGCGGAATCAACGTGGAGCTATTAAACATCTCCGCGTTTTATTCAAACGCAGGGTTAATATTACCAAACGCGGGGCTACTGAATTGGCTCCGCATTCTGTTGTGGAAAATCCTTTTAACTTAGAAATTTTCACTGCCAACAGTTACTATGAAGCCAAGGAACTTTCCGCTAGAGACTCCCAGAAAAGATTTAGTTGGCTTCATCTTGAGCTGGTATTTCCTCATAAGGTCAAACACTGTCTTCAAGTCCTGAAGGTGATCACCCTTGTTCTTACTTTTAATTGCTAGATCATCTATGTAGCATTATACTGTCTTTCGTAGATACTCCTGAAATACTACGTTCATAGCACATTGATACATGGCACCGACATTCTTTAGGCCAAATGGTATGATCGTATAGCAGTACACTCCAAGTGGTGTTTTGAAGGACGTATATTTTTCATCATGAGGGTACATCTTTATTTGATTATACCCTGAGAATCCATCCATGAATGTCATACGTTCGTACCCACAAGTATTGTCTATCATAACATCTGTGATGGGTAATGGAAATTCGTCCTTAGGGCAGGCTTCATTCAGATCCCTGAAATCAATACAAGCCCAGATTTTTCCATTTTTCTTGGTTACAAGAACTATATTCGCGACCCAATCAGGGTGTTGTTCCTCGCGAATAAAGCTTGACTCGATCAACTTTTTTATTTCAATATCAATAGCTTCCATGATCTCTGGAGAGAATCTTCGTTACTGTTACTTTACTGGCCTTGCATTTGGTCGGATGTTCAGTTTGTGAACCGCGACACTTGAGTCTAGTCCTGGCATCTCATCATAACTCCAGGCGAAAATGTCGATGTATTCGCAAATGAGGGATATCAATTCCTCTTTCTCCTCTGAGGATAGCTTCTCACTTATAAATAAAGGTTTAGGCTTCTTTTCGTCACCCATATTTATTTGGATTACTTTATCTTCGGTCGGAGGCTCGCGCTATTCAAACTGAATTTCCCACTTCGCGTTAAGATGCTTGGCCCAAGAGTCATATTTTATCGGCGAAGCTTCACCTAGGTCTTTGCTTTCTTAGATCGCAAAGGCCGCGTTAGCGGATACTTCGCGGAAGATCATGCCGACACTGACATCTGAATCCCAGCAGGACGATTCTAACGAATGGTCGAATTGTTCTTCTTATGTTCTCTCGTCTGAGGAACCCTCAGGAGTGGTAACATATCCCAACCCCCTGCCAGTTTTCTGATAATAATCTGGTATTTTTCCTTTCGGGACAAAAAGTCAGAGGATTGTTTTCCTTCCCTTTCCGAAATTCAACCCCCTGCCTTTGGCTAGGTTGTATCCCATTTTTTTTATTAATTTATGAGAATTCTCATCGTAATAGAAGAACTCGGGGTCTTCATGTTCTTCTTCAGAATCTAAGTATTTCTTTTTGCTTTTGTCGTTCGCTTTTCCGAATATTATAGTTCTTTGAGTTTCATCCCCAAAATACTTGGGATAAAAGGCTTAGTTGTTGTTGTTGTTATTGTTGTTGTTTGAGTTTCATCCTTGGGAGGAATCTCAAAAATGGCCTTGTCGGCGTTTTCATCGTCATCACTCTGTTCACGAAAGGATGATCAGATAGGTGCTTGGAAAGAAGCTAGAGAGCATATTTTATCTAAATAATCACTGACCGCATCAGTACTAGTAATTGAGGGTTCAGAATCAACGCCAGAAGAATAAGCAAACTCTAAGCTTTCATTTATTACCCATTTACCATCAGAGTGAATAGTATTATTTACATCAAGGCCTTCAAGGCTTATCACAATGGGCTCACCGTTCTAACTTACATCCTCGAATTTCAAATCTTCGGATCCTGATTCTGTATCAGCTTCATCACCACTATCAGAGATATCGGGAGTGGGCCGTTCTGAAGCATCGAATGCATCTTGATATAGCAATGCATCGATAAAGTAGTTTTCGACTCCTTTAAAGGGTTGCTTTTCTGTCACCAAAGTTTTCACGTTCTCGTCTTTGTCTGCATATTTCATGCACTGATGTAGTGTAGACGGCACAATGAGATTATTATGGATCCAGGGTCTTCCCAGTAGTAGATTATAAGACTGTCAGTATCAATCACATAGCACGTGACTTCCGTTTTTAGATCACCGATTTGGCACTTTAGCTTTATCTTGCCTAATGACCTACTACCATTGGCATTGAATGCAAAGATAGTAGTATTGGTTGCCACTAATCTATTTGTTGGGACTCCATGATATCGTAGCATCCTCTGTGGCATGATGCTTAAGGCCGAGCCTGGATCAACCTGAATGCGATCGATTTCTGATGACCCTATGTATCTTTTGTAATACATAGTGCGGTGATGCTTGTTGCTTTTAACTTGCATGTCTTCTGGAGAGAAATTTATGCAAGGGATGCTTTTACCATAGGTTTGATGACATGCCGCGCAAGAAGATTCTTCTTTCTCAACTTTTCTTGTATTTGCACCAGGAATACCTCTGAATCTTGCAGAGCTTCTCTCAAAACTTCTCTAGTTGACTTAGAGAGTTTCAGGAGCTCATACAAGGTGATTCTTGCAGGAATGTTGGCTAACTGTGCTAAGATGTCGAATTTGAATGACTTCTGTAGATCTTCCGCAGGCTCTTTCCCTTTTTTCTTCATAACTTTGTCGAACTTAAACTCTTTTTATTTGTTCTTCTCTGAAAGTGGCTGGAATCCTATGGCTTACCCATAATTCTTCAAGTAGTCTTTCCCTGAATGGGTTCTAGAGGGAGGTTGGTCCGCGTTAGCCGCCAGAGAGTCTTTGATCTCTTTTTCTGAATATGTCAGAGTAGGAACATCCTTGTCATCTTTGGGAATTACAGAGACAATATTGGAAGTAAGAATCTTCCCTTTTGCTTCCTTCTGGATGAATTGGAAGTCCACTGCTCATCATTAAGAAGGTCCGGATGTACCCACAATATCTTTCCTCTATCTGTTTCGAAGGGGGATAATCCTTTCTTCTGCTGTTGATACGGATCATAGTTTACGATCTGCATCGTGCCTTTAGGAATGGATTGTACTCCATCTTGAATTGTTGACTCTATCCAGTCAGGTGCTTTGCCGAACTTGAAAGTCACCATGTTCGCAGTCACCTTTTTCTGGTGTTCTTAAAGCTTAACCACTAAAGCTTGAATTTTGTTCTTGAGAATATAACAATTATGAGTAGGGTGGTTAATAATCTTGTGGTAGACATAATAATCAGGATCATTAATTCTTCCTGCTTCTTCAAGGCGACTCCGGTACCTTCAACATCTTGTTTGTCATGAGGAGATTGAAAATGGTTTTTGTATGCTCGTCTTTGAAAGAATACTGCTTTTGAGGAACACAGGAATGAGGAGGAAATTTTGGAAAAGACTTTGTGGGTTGCGGAGTATCAGCCACCATTATTTCCTTCCCCTTATACCCCCTAGATCGAGGCCTATAGATATTATCGATATTTCGCCTCTGTTTCTCTTCACCTCCTTCTTCTTCAAGCCTTTGCGCTATTTCTTTACCCTCTTCAGCTTGTAGAGCGAGGTCCTTCCAGGTTGAGGGTTTCACAGCTCCCATCCTGGCTAGAACCTTAGTCGAGAGATTATGTCGATAGGTTTCCACCAAGATCTTCTCTCGCATCCCATGTGGATATCTGAGAGAATCATTTATGAATCTTTAAATAAAGTCCCGAGCTGACTCCCTCTTTTTCTGCTTGGGGGCCAGAAGCGCCGGCATCGATACCTGATGTGATATATTTACTACAAGGGCACAATATCGTTGTAGCCCTGTACAGGTCGTCTCAAAGGGATCTAAGGTGTTTTTGTGTTCCTTACTCTTTCCTTAGTCTAACGGACTAACTAAAAATTCTAGTTTGAACTTGAATTAATCTAAATAGCCTAGGATCTAGAATCCACTAATTTCCAACCATGTTCTTACTTCTATTATTTTCTTCTATCATAAAAATTCGATCTTTTTAGTTTAATTTTAACTTAAAGTGCCCTAAGCATGAGCTATCAAGTGTTGTGCAAGTATAACTCATCAAAGATACTACTTCTTATAAAAACAAACTAAATCTTTTAGATAATTCAAAGAAAAAGATAAAACCAACAATCCCAAACCCTAACTAAGCATAGGTTATCAAGAAACCTAATTCAAGTATAACCTATCAAAGTCCTAATCTTTGAGTTCTTGTATTTTAATCTTTTTTATTGAAAAATCATGTCTTTATTAATTTTATTTAAGAAGAAAATACTAGAGAGAAATTACATGGCGGATCTTAGCTTCATCTACATCCTAGAGCTAAACTAATTAGCTACTCATATTTTTACTAAGCAAGATCAAATTTTTATTCATGAATATGACAAACCCTAATCTAGAAAGCAGTAAAACCTAAACTAGAAAGCGATTAAATCTATCTAGAAAGCAAGTAAAAAATTTCAGAATAATAGTTTACCTCTAAAGTACGGTGTTGTGGCCGCCACCCCCTCAGCAAAAACCCTAATTTTTATTGATTTAAAAATGAGTACAAAAGTTCAGAATCCTTTCAAAATACAAGGATACGGCCAATATATAGGCCTCGGAAATAAAACCCTAACTCTAGCAGGACCACAAAACTACAAAATTACAATTAAGCTCTCGAAGAAATATCCTCTGGAACGACCACTGTGTGGCCGCTATTTGGCGGGTAAAACCGCCATTTGGCGGCTCACATAGAGAATTCTGCTCTTTATTTTCTTCTGAGTGAGTCTCTTGTCTTGTAGACTTGATTTGATTGACTGTATTTGACTTTGACTCCCTGTAGTAATTTAATCTTGTAGTCTTGCCCATTTTAGCAACTTTTCGGACTTTGATTTCCTACTCCAACTCTGATTTCATGCCATCTTCTTGTATAAATCAGATTTCCTGAAAAACATACTAAAAATACCCAAGTAGCAATACAAAAATAGGTAATATGAAGGCTACAAATATGCAATATATGGCACTTATCACACCCCCACACCTATCTTTTATTAGTTCTCGAGCAAAACCTAAACCTAAAAAGAGAAAAGAAAAATCTTAACTCACTTTCGCAGGAATCGCGATTGCACTTAGTACGTGCAATAAGCCTTTAAACCCCTAAGTTGCCCTAGTGGACGAGTTGTGTCTTGTGAGGGTTTGCAGTGAATATACCCATAAAATTCAAGAAGAAAATAGATTAAGGAATAAAGAAAAGAAAAATAAGGAAAACCAAAAATCAAGAAAAATAAAAATTTTATACAAAAAAAGAAATTTTTTTTTATAATATTTTCATCAATTAATCTCACTAATATACAAACTCAAGAACGCATTTAGATTATCAATTTTCAAATTGAGCATCATCTCAGATACACTAATCATTTTAATCAAAAATTTAAATCCTATCTTTCAATACCTACTAACAGATAATTTATTGGCTCCTATACATTTACGTGCACGTGTGATAGTCTACTTCGGTTTTGGACTTCAACTCTAACTCATAATTCGTTTCCTCTCTCAATTTTTTTTTCTCTTTTTTTTCTCTTTTTTTATTTTATTATTATTATTTTTTAAGACTATTTCACCTTTCATGCCAATATTCACGCTTACTTAGGCGCAAAATACCTGATTACTTAGTTCATACTCTTTTTTTTTTCTTTTTTTTTGAGAATATTTCACCTTTCATGTGAATATTCACGCTTACCTAGGCGCAAAATACCCGATTACTTGGATCATACTCTTTATTCACTCTCGAGACTATTGCTTTAATACCAGGCGCACCCCATTATTTTATCACTCTTTTTTTTTTAGAGAGAGAAGACTTACTCAATCGTTATCATCTTTGTTCTTAACCTAATATACTATTGTGAAGTGAAAAATAGATGTATACTTGCCTCAAAACTACTGTTAGTGATATTTATTTTTCGGATTTTAATCTTTTTTCATAAAATTTAAAGTGTATCGTCCAATCTACTCTCATATCCAATTTCAAATCTAAATTTGTTCATTTATCTGTAATTAGTTTGATCTATTGATGAAAACAAAAAAAAAAATTTCATCATTTTTTTTTTGTTTTTTTTTGTTTTTTTTTTTAGTTTTTTTTTTCATTCATTTTTTTTGTTGGTCACCCTAAAAACTACCCAAAATGTAAAATAAAGAAACCTAAAAACCTAAAAATAAAAATAAAAATAAAATCCAAAAAATCCTAAAAAAAAAAAATCTCCTAATACACTCCTCCACACCTAAACTTGTGTATGCCCTCATACACAAATCATTAGTGCCATTTGCTTTGCCTTCTACTAGACTCACTGGGTGCAGGACGTGCTCGTGTCGTAGAAAACTCACCCCTATCAATTTGTTTCAACCAGTGCCAAATTTTTCCAAGACCTTGCCAGACTACATTGATTTGCTCAGTGGGATTAGCTGGCAAGTCTTGGTCAAAGAAGGCATCATTTTCCTCCTCTTATGTCAAGTCAGTGGCATATATATTCTCGTTATCAGCACGTCTGTTCCAATCTTCTGGAACAGCAGCATGATATGTTAATGAAATATGTTCGGTAGCGACAAACACGCGTGAGGGTGCTTATGCGTCAAATTCGGCACTAGACATAAACTTGCGACACAACTGTATAATTAAACACGACAGAGGCAAATTAGTCCTCGACCGCATCTTAGCATCAATAATAGTGTCGAGTAGCTGTGTGCACATACAGAAGTGAGTATCTTGACGCATAATACAATCAACAACATAAAGTATGGGCATGTAAAAAGATGACATATGTGTAATGCCCATAACATTAGTGTTGACCCAGCGGCAAGTTGCGTGAATATTGCGATAGAGTGTCTTACTGCTGATCCCTTTATCACGTGTTATTTTACAGTTTGGGCCCATCCGTGTAAGATAATTCTCAATCCTACCGGGAGTGTGATTCCCGGTGTGAAGGAGGATACCCGTAGAAGCCGAGATGGCCGCTGCGTGCATTTCGTGTATTTGGCCATGCCAATGTAGGTTTATTGTTTTGCAATCGTCCGAAATATCGGATTTCGCAAAACTCGCATAAAATTCCTCCACCAACTCTGGGATATAAAATGCATTAGGTGAATAGAAAAGGTAATTCCAGCCCAGAGTTTCGATCGTAGTGGCGAAATAAACACTAAATGCTGCAAAAAATTCCCGAAAAACTTCTCATAAGCAAATCTACCCATTATCTCTTAACTGTAAACACAAATAATAATTCTAATAAAACGAGTAAATAGAGAAAAGAGATAGAGTACCTTTCCTGAAGTTTCAGGGGGAAATCACCAATTTAGACTGCTAATTGGCGGTTAATACCGCTAAATGGCGGCTTTATATGGTCTTCTGGCCAAGAGCTTGAA
This sequence comes from Dracaena cambodiana, assembly GCA_036321105.1. Lineage (NCBI taxonomy): Eukaryota > Viridiplantae > Streptophyta > Magnoliopsida > Asparagales > Asparagaceae > Dracaena > Dracaena cambodiana. The sequence continues at coordinate 18,977,169 of JAYEPQ010000014.1, read as the reverse complement.
GGTGGACAGCCACGGTGGTTAATTGTATATTTTGAGTACCACTGGTCAGAGTAAAAAGTAGAGATTCTGCAATGTTCTGCAAAGAGAGAAGCAAAAAGGAAAAGGAGGGAATGGGGTAAGGGGGGAGGCAACTAGGGTTTTGGAAGAGTGAATTTGGGGGAAGAAGAGGGCTGCTTGGGTTTATATAGGGATGGAAAATTACAGTGAGCTCCTCATCTTTCCCTAATTTCACTTTTAAACCCTGCATCATGTTAGTAACATAATATACATGCTATTGTATAAATAACTACATGCCTTTACGTATAGATCGGACAGTGAAGTGTCACGACCTCCACATTACTTCTCACTCGAGGTTCTAAAAATGGTTTTAATCGGTGACCGTTTACTTTGAATAAACTACCATTTTTAGGATCCTCGAGATCAATTGCACCATGATGGTGCACCGTCCGTACTATGTACGGTCCACTCCACTCCATCTTGACCTCAATTTTCCTGAGAATAAATGTAGCCTCGAATTATATAAGAGAACTTTTTGTCCAAGTGTAAATGACTTGCGAATGATCGCTTTGTCATGAAACACTTTAGTTTTTTCTTTATAAATCTTAGCACTATCATATGCATCCCGTCTAATCTCATCAAGCTCATTCAGTTGTAGTTTTCGCTGCTCGCCAGCTTTTTCGAGCTCAAAATTTAGAAATTTGATTGTCCATAAAGCCTTATAGTCAAGCTCCACCGGTAAATGACACGCTTTTCCAAATATCAAACGATATGGAGACATGCCTAGATTAGTTTTGTAAGCGATACGTTAGGCCCATAATGCATTCGCTAGTTTACAAGACCAATCTTTTCTATTGTGATTTACTATCTTCTCCAAAATCCGTTTGATTTGGCAATTAGAAACTTCCACTTGCCCACTAGTTTGTGAATGATACGGTGTAGCTAATTTGTGGGTAATGGAATATTTTTGCATAAGCACCTCAAATGACCGGTCGGTAAAATGGGTACCGTTATCACTAATAATAGCTCGAGGAACGCCAAATAGAGAAAAGATATTCTCTTTCAAGAACTTGACAACGACTTTGCTGTCATTCGATTTTGCGGCTATTGCCTCTACCCATTTGGAAACATAATCGACAGCGACTAATATGTATTGGTTTCCAAACGAGTTGGGTAACGGTCCCATAAAATCTATACCCCATACATCAAAGATTTCGACCTCAAGGATGGGTTGCAGAGGCATCATATTGCGCCGTGAAATTTTGCCTACGAATTGGCATCGTGTGCATGCTTTGCAATATTCCACGGCGTCTTTGAAAAGAGTTGGCCAATAGAAACCACTCTGCAATACCCTTTCAGCCGTTTTCCTGGGACCAAAGTGTCCTCCACAAGCTAAATCATGACAAAAAGAGAGGACACTTTGTATCTCATCGTTAGGTATGCATCGACGTATGATCTGGTCTGGACAACATTTGAACAGATATGGTTCATCCCAGTAAAAGAATTTTACTTGGGACAAGAATCTATATCGATCTTGCTTGGACCAATGGGATGGAATCTCCTTAGTCACAAGATAGTTTACAATGTCAACAAACCATGGTTCGTGCATCAATGTAAACAGTTGCTCGTCAGGAAATGATTCATTTATGGGGCACGAATTAGTTGGAGCGTTGGGCAGACGAGACAAGTGATCAGCTACTGAATTATCAGCACCTTTCTTGTCTAATATCTCAATATCAAACTCTTGTAGAAAGAGGATCCATCGACTAAACCTTGCTTTTGCATCTTTCTTGGTTAACAAGTATTTTAAAACAGCATGATCAGTGTATACTATAATTCGTGATCCAATCAAGTAGGAACGAAACTTCTCAAGTGCAAAGACGACTGCCAGAAGCTCTTTCTTTGTGGTAGAGTAATTCAACTGGGCATCATTGAGTGTCCAACTTGCATAGTAAATCACATGTGGCTGCTTATTAATACGTTGACCAAGAACGGCACCGATAGCGTAATCGAATGCATCACATATGAGCGCGAAGGGTAAGCTCCAGTCTGGCGCATGAATAATAGGAGTGGTGGTCAGCACCTTCTTGAACTGCTCAAATGCTCTTAGACAATCAGGTGTGAAATTGAATGGTACTTTCTTGGCTAGTAGATGTGTCAAAGGCCTAGCAATTTTGCTAAAGTCTTTGATAAATTTTCTATAAAAACCAGCATGACCAAGGAAGGATCGTATATCTTTCACTGATCGTGGAGGTGGCAGATTATTGATGAGGTCTACCTTGGCTTTGTCAACCTCGATACCATTCGTCGAGATGACATGCCCTAGCACTATGCCATTTTTGACCATAAAATGGCATTTTTCCCAATTGAGTGTCAAATGCTTCTCATGACAACGCGTGAGAACTAACTCTAAATGATCTAGACACTCTTGGAATGAATCTCCAAAGATAGAAAAATCATCCATGAAAATTTTATGAAATCGTTCAACCATGTCAGAGAAAATACTTACCATGCACCTTTGGAACGTGGCAGGTGCATTGCATAACCCAAAGGGCATGCGTCTGTATGCAAAGGTGCCGAATGGACATGTGAACGTGGTTTTCTTGATCCTCCGGAGCGATGGGAATTTGGTTGTAGCCAGAGTATCCATCTAGAAAATAATACAACTCATGTCCGGCCAACCGTTCCAACATCTGATCAATGAATGGTAAGGGGAAATGGTCATTCCTAGTTGCAGCATTAAGCTTCCTATAATCAATGTAGACTCGCCATCCCGTCTGCAAACGCGTCGGGATAAACTCATTTACATCGTTCTTGACTATAGTGATTCCGGACTTCTTAGGCACTACTTGAACTGGGCTTACCCATGCGCTATCAGAGATAGGATAGATGATCCCATTGTCAAGACACTTAAGAATATCATTCCTCATAGCTTCTTTCATTACCGGATTCAACCTACGCTGAGGATCTCTTGTAGGTCGTGCATTGTCTAGTAAATGAATTTTATGCTGCACTATAGAAGGACTTATCCCCTTAATATCGGTCATACTCCAGCCTATGGCTTCCCTATGTGCTTTCAACACTGATATGAGTTATTCCTCCTGAGCGTCAGTCAATTCTGCAGAGATAATGACTGGTAGTGTGTCGTGTTCACCCAAGAAAGCGTACTTGAGATGACTCAGAAGGGTCTTCATCGCAAGCTCAGGTGGACACTCAATAGATGGTCATAACTGAACTCGTGGTTCAGTCATCAATGGCTCAGGTGGAAGTTTCCATTGAGTGGAAGACACATAATTAGATGATTCATCGAGCATCTCCAAGAATACACTCTCATCAACTAAACCATTCAGCTCATCAAAGAATTTCTCCTCTTGGTGTTCACTGGACAACCCTTGGATCATATTCACTTCTAGGGGCTTGTCATGTGGATCACTTGGTTGGCACCCTAGATTGAATATATTCAAGTCAAGTGTCATATTTCCAAAGGAAAGTCTCATCGATCCACTCCGACAATTAATAACAGCATTAGAAGTGGCCAAGAATGGACATCCCAAAATAACTGGGATACAATGGTGTGGATTCATCACAGGTTGAGTCTCGAGGACTATGAAATCAACTGGGAAGATAAACTCTCCAATCTTAATCAAGACATCCTCAATCTCTCTCATAGGTGTCATCACAGATCTATCAGCTACTTTAACGTAATCCTTGTAGGTCTCAACTCTCCCAGTCCTAACTGCTGGTACACTGAATAAGGAAGCAAGTTGACACTTGCTCCTAAATCTAGTAAAGCCCTTTCAATCACTGTAGTCCCTATAGTGCAGGAGACAGTAGGACTTTCAGGGTCTTTATACTTTACGGGTGCTTACTGAGAGAGGATGCTAGATATGTTAGCAGCTATGAAGACTTTCTTTAGAACATTGGTTGTTCTCTTCTTTGTGCAAAAATCCTTTAAGAATTTTGCATAAGCAGGTACTTATTGGATTGCATCAAGAAGAGGAACATTGACCTTAACTTGCTTGAATAACTCAAGAATGTGCTCCACCTGAGGAGAATTTTTCTTCAATCGATTTGGATAGGGAGCCTTTGGCTGATAAGTATGGTCAATAGGAGGATCAGAATTAGAAGGATCAGATTCTTCTGTCGTGCTAGTGGGTAGATCGTGGGATGATGATGATGATGAATCATGAGGTGATGATGGAATCGTGTTATCAGGGAGTGTAGCTTGCCGTGCAATAGGAATGGAATCAGGTGGCATGGCTATGTGATTGTCAACCAGTTTGCCAGATCGAAGTGTGTGAATGGCATTAATTTGGTTGACATGCGACTGATTCAAATTTGAGGAACTGGCATTAGGATTTGTTATGGGTTGACTTGGAAAAGTGTCTTTGCCACGTTCACTCATTTGATTTGCTAGTTGTCCAACCTGCTGCTCTACATTCTTAATAGATTGAGAGTTCAAGAGCAGGTACTGATATGTTCTTTGAATAAAATCAGTTGACACTTTCATAAGATTCTGCATGTATGTGTCAAGGTTGGACTGAGACTTGAGAAGATTTTCAACATTCTTCTCAAGTGATTGAAGTCTCTTTTCTTGATCATTATTAGACCCCTATTATGGATATGAGTGGTTTTGTACAAGTGGTCTATTCTGGTTGTTCCCATGGTTTGAAGCATTTGGGTGTTGATAAGCATCCATATTTGGTCTTGGGAACTGACCAGTAGTTGGAGGCTGCATGTTGGAGTTCGGGGCTCCCTGATATTGCCCTTGACCTTATGAGAGATTTGGATGGCTCCTCCAACTAGGATTGTATGTCGGAGCGTATGGATTATTAACGGGTCTTTGATATATGGCGTTAGCCTGCTCAAGTGTGGGACCTATAGGATTTACTAACAATGGACACTCCTTCATAACATGATTGGGAGTTCCGCAATTAAAGCATGTGGGACTTTGGATTTGATTCACTTGACCCACTGATGGAGTACTAGGAGTCTCCAGTGCCTCAATTCTCCTTATAAGTGCTGCATTCTTAGCTTCGGCAGCTATAGAGCTATCGATGCTATGGATCCCACTCTTATGAGCAAAAGTTGATATACTGGGCTTTTCAGTGGGACTCTCCCACTGCATAGTCTTCCATGATAAGTTCTCAAGAAAGTCCCATGCTTCATCCTCGTTTTTCCTCATAAACTCCCCTTGACACATGGATTCCAGAAGAGTTTTGGATGTGTAATCAAGTCCTTCATACATGATTTGACACAACTGCCACTTTTCTATCGCATGGTGGGGGCACTGAGCTAATAAATCCTTGAACCGTTCTAAGTATTTCCAGAAGGGTTCTCCCGACACCTGACAAAATTGATTAATTTGATTTCGATTTTTGCCGTCTTGTGTGTAGGATAATACTTCTTTAGAAACCACTTCTTGGCATTATCCTTAAGTGCAAAAGGGATGAAGCGGAGCTTAATTGCATCCTCCGATAAATTTTGCAGTTTAATCATTACGCATACTTCTTGAAATTCACTGATAAAGAGATATGCATCTTCTGAATCAGAACCAGTGAATTTAGGAAGTATACTAATGTACTGCGGTTTCAATTCATAGTGATTACCCGCTACATGTGGAAGTTTGATGCATGATGGTAATGATGTGCGCAACGGATAACATCGATCCTGAAGGATCGGGATCGGCTGGTCCATCTTGTCTCCCATGAACAAATCTGATCTCACAAGTCGACCAAATTGATCACCGGTCTAATGTGACATGAACCAGCGACCGTGAGTGTATGCGTGAACTTCCTAAACAAATGCAAGAAGTGGGGTATGATGGAGAGATAAAACGGTGGAATAGATATGATCAAATAAAAATGTGATTTCTACTGTTCCTAATTTTTTTATTATTTTTTTTAATTTTTCTACAGAACCAGGAAACAAAACTATAGAAACAGAGAAAAATTGGATTCAGAACGTACCTTGTGGGCCGCTAAATAGCGGTTCTAGCCGCTGAATAGCGGCTAAACTAGTGAATTTGACTTTTTTCTTTTTTTCCACTTGGTTCAGAGGTCTTCCAATCCTTTAAATCTTCATGTATCTTCAATTTCTATTTCCTGCACACTCACACACACTGTTAACCCGTAAAATGCTAGAAAAAGCAAGAAAAACACCGTCGATCCCCGGCAATGGCGCCAAAACTTGATGAGATATATTTACTACAAGTGCACAGTATCATTGTAGCGCTATACAGGTTGTCTCATAGGGATTTAAGGTGTTTTTTCGTTCCTTACTCTTTCCTTAGTCTAACGGACTAACTAAAAATTCTAGTTTGAACTTGAATTAATCTAAATAGCCTAGGATCTAGAATCCACTAATTTTCAACCATGTTCTTACTTCTATTATTTTCTTCTATCATAAAAATTCGATCTTTTTAGTTTAATTTTTACTTAAAGTGCCCTAAGTAAGAGCTATCAAGTGTTGTGCAAGTATAACTCATCAAAAATGCTACTTCTTATAAAAACAAACTAAATCTTTTAGATAAGTCAAAGAAAAAGATAAAACCAGTAACCCCAAATCCTAACTAAGTATAGATTATCAAGAAATCTAATTCAAGTATAACCTATCAAAGTCCTAATATTTGAGTTATTGTATTTTAATCTTTTTATTGAAAAATCATGTCTTTATTAATTTTATTTAATAAGAAAATACTAGAGAGAAATTACATGGCGGATCTTAGCTTCAACTACATCCTCGAGCTAAACTAATTAGCGACTCATATTTTTACTAAGCAAGATCAAATTTTTATTCATGAATATGATAAACCCTAATCTAGAAAGCAGTAAAACCTAAACTAGAAAGTGATTAAATCTATCTAGAAAGCAAGTAAAAAATATCAGAATAATGGTTTACCTCTGAAGTACGGTGTTGTGGCCGCCACCCCCTCAGCAAAAATCCTAATTTTTATTGATTTAAAAACAAGTACAAAAGTTCAGAATCCTTTCAAAATACAAGGATACGGTGAATATATAGGCCTCGAAAATCAAACCCTAATTCTAGCAGAACCACAAAACTACAAAATTACAGTTAAGCCCTCGAAGAAATATCCTCTGGAACAGCCACTGTGTGGCCGCTATTTAGCGGGTAAAACCGCCATTTGGCGGCTCACATAGAGAATGATGCTTTTTATTTTCTTCTGAGTGAGTCTCTTGTCTTGTAGACTTGATTTGATTGACTGTATTTGACTTTGACTCCCTGAAGTAATTTAATCTTGTAATCTTGCCCATTTTAGCAACTTTTCGGACTTTGATTTCCTACTCCAACTCTGATTTCATGCCATCTCCTTGTATAAATCAGATTTCCTGAAAAACATACTAAAATTACCCAAGTAGCATTATTTATATACAAAAGTAGGTAATATGAAGGTTACAAATATGCAATATATGGCACTTATCAATACCTCCATATTGTCTTCATAGAACCTTGTTAGGAAGGCTTTCTCCATGTCGTTCCACGAATTAATGGTTCCTGGTTCTAGCCTCCAAAACCATTTAGATGCTAGTCCTGTCAAGGTACTAACAAATACTCATGTAATAATAGGGTCGTTTCCAGCTAAATGCCCAATTTGAGACTTAAAATAGTAAAGGTGCTGATTCGGCGACCATTTACCATCGAATGATTTGAGCTTCAATGGTTTGTAGCTCTCTGGGAATGGCATGCTCTCCCATTCCACTGGATTTGGCCTTAAACGCCTAACTCTTGCAAATCACTTTTATGTATGAGAGCGTTTAATTGATTTTGGAAACTCTCCATCCAGATGGTATTTACATTCCCTTCCTGATTTTGGGTTCTTTCTTAATGATGAGAATACGTGGAGCGAATGTCGTCATCTTCATGATGATCTTCTTCATCCCCATTTGTGTGGGGAACGTGACCTTCTTCTTCCGCATTCTTCCTTTTGTCAGTTTTTGGGTCATAAGGTGGAGTCTCTGAAGAAGATCTTCCTGTATTCTTCATTCTCGTCTTTTCCAGTTCTAGCAAAACATGCAGCATGTCTTTGATCTCGCTGATGGCATTCTACTGTTGTTGGATGCTCTTATCTTGTTCATCCATCCTCTGCATAAATTTTTTTGAGGTACTGTTCTAGGCCATGTACGCAGAGGTGGAGTCTTTTAGGAATGAATCAGACGTTTGAGACTCAGCCATAACTGATCTGGTCATGTCTTCCTCATCGGAGGAGACTCCGGCCATTTGTCTGTAGTTCATTGGGATTGCCACGCCACTTTTGAGTCGAGTGTTTTGAAAAACACCTCACCCCTCACTAAACACGCTCTTCAAACCTGAAGAGTGTTCAGAGTCGGAAGTATCTCTCTCAGAGACCTTCTTCGTCTTCCTTTTCTTCTTCCTCTCCCCGAAACTTATCATGTTAGATGATATTTCGGGATATTCAGGCTCATAGGATTCGAGTCTGTTGCGTCGTCTTCTCTTTGACGGTTGAGATGAGGATGTTGTTAGTCGATGAAAAACTGATTGCCTAGCAAGAGCATGGGTTGAACAATGACAGTGCGATAGTACTGTATTGATCAATTGTTCGCAATGGCAATGAGATACATGGGATTCTTCTCTCTGTTTAGAAGTTTGCAAAGATCTCTTGTATTGGAACTCTTGGTGATGGCGTCATCTTCGAAAGATTGCCTTGGTACAGGAGTTCCTGTTTCATCGAAGGCCCTCGAAGCAAGTTTCACCCTAATTGGAACAGTGGGTGGGATAATTTTAGCCTTTGAAATAGGCTCTTTGTTGGAGGCATGCTCTTCGCATGTCACGCAAATCTGAGGTTCGCGTGCATTTTTGGTTACGCAATCATGCTTTCCCCCCGTAGTTTGAGGGTGAGATATGCATCTAGTGATAGGGATGTGAATGTAAATTCCGCATTTGTAATCATAAATAAATTTGGTGGGTTTATTCCATTTCCTATAGGAAACGCAAGTAAACCCTTCCGCATCTTTCCATAGTTTCGCATTTTGGCCTCCATACTTGTACAGTAGGCCTTCGCGATGGTTGGTTGGCAGTTTTCTGTTGCTGCATGGTCCTGCAAAGAGACCGATTTTTTATTCTTCTTAAGTTCCTTCTCATTATATGAGTGAGAAGAGCCTCCTTCCCCCCGTCATCTTCCTGGGGATCCTGATCCATTTTACTAAGGAGATCAGGAGTCATAGCCAAATCTAGCTCAGGGCCTGATATTGGTGAAGGGAAGGATCTTAGACCAGTTTGGTCTGTTGAATCCTTTGCTTGGGTTGTCGCCTTTAAAGTCTCCTTGAAGGTTGAACCTTTGGAGACCTTACAACATCTCCGTAAGGAAATAGGGCTCTTGGAGTCGGAAGAAAGGAATTCTTCGTACTTCTCATGATCAACCTCGATAGTGAGCGAATTGACCAAGCTGTCAATCAGAATGTTGTCTGATTGAGCTACTACCAGATCACCGGAGGTGATGGCAGCCCTCAGTGGAGTCGTCAATCTTCTGTTCGCCATAAAATCATAAACGATTCTCTATTGAGCTATTTCAATAAAAGATTACAATTTCAATGGTTTCCCATTTACAGAAGATGAGGAAAAATCAAATTCCGCTTTGTTTAAGGTTGGGTTCTAAGGTAGCTGTGGAGGACGATCTTGCTCTCCGTTGACACTCCGCACAAACTCTTTCAATTGGCAAAAAGACTCTGAACTTCTGATCACAAAGGATAGTTTTAGAAGAAGATTGATCCCCTCCTTTTCTATTTTCCTGCTCTTTATAGGGGTTTCAAGACAACGTCCACGTCTTATTCGCCCAATGGTTAGCTCTACTACTCGAGTGGTGCCGTCATATTCGTTCGACAGTTACCTCCATGATCTAAATAGTACCGTCATACTCGTTCGGCAGTAACTCCATGATTCGAGGTGGCAACTTCCTTTATTCGGGTCAGGCAACTTTGTATTAAACCCCTCCCCAAAAGTTATGGATAGTATCGTGAATCTCAAACTTTAGATTCGCGGATCTACTCTGTCATAACTGGGTCGCGAACCTCAGATTTTAGATTCGTGGATATGCTTTGTCGCGGACCTCAAACCCTAAATTCGCGGATCTGCCTTGTTTTGACAGATGACTCTAGAATTTTTTGCCGATAGGTGTAGGTTTTGCAAAGTGCTCAGACACAGGGTCGGTGAGTGCTTGATTGTACCGGTGAGGAAAGAAGACAACCGACACACAAATCATATTTACAAGGACGAATGAAAAGGGTGTGCAAGGTCAAAGGATACCATTGAGCAAGCCTTTACAGGAATCTGAGAAGGGAAAGGATCCGATGGTGAACACCCCAAGAGCAAATCTGACGATTTTCATCCCCACATCAGAGGTGGCTATCTAGAAACAAATGAAGTTAGATAAGATGCTAGGGGTAATCTATCCAGATCATGGCAATCTTCAGCAGTCGACATGATAGAAGGACTGCGAGCTATCTCTAAGGGTTTCAAGAAGTATAATTGGTTGTTCCATAAGAACGATGATAAGTACCTGACTCACTTCCCCTCTTCGGAGGATCTATCGTATGCGGATAGTAGGACGTCGGTGCCGTGTAGAGAACACATAGTAGGCTTTAGATTTTGAAGATGGAAAGGGAATGAGGATGATTAATTTTATATTTTTTTGACAAAAGCATGGCTGGCTATCCATGGTATTCCACTACACCATTGGAAATGTGGAGACATTAGTAAACTCCTAGCTAGATCTTCCCATCCGATAGACATCAGTGAGGAGACTTGTATGAAGTCCTGCATGGACTGTGCAAGGGTGCTAGTGGGGTGTGAGAGCCTAGCAGCCATTCCTCGACAGTTCACTGTCATTGTTAGGGAGCAGTTATGTGCCATTAGAATCGAAGTTAAGTGCTCTTGGGGGACGCCGAGAGAAACTGTCCCCTCGGTGGTTAAGGAGGGCACGGAGGTTCTCACCGTCACACCGGTATCGGTGGGAGAAGTGGGAACTTCAGAAGTTGGTCTGGTCGGTTCAACTGATCGGTCGTGCACTGGAGTTGTACTACATCTCGCCTGGAACCGACGTAGCTATATTTGGAAAAGGGTGGAATGTAACATCTCACCGATCGACCAGAACTCGACGAGTTTCAAACCTGTGGGAGTAATTTTCGAAAATTGAAACACAAGATCAACAACCATGAAAGAGAGATCTTTCAGAGTAGGGGACAAGGAAGATAGTTTACCTAAAAGAGTATTTGCTACTATATTTTTAGATCTGGTAAGAAGTCAAACCGACATACCGGGAAAGGGACAAGAAGTGATAGAGCTAAAGCACTGGGCTCTGCCAATTTACCTATGGCCACACCCCTCAAGAAACTACCCCGAAGAGGATTGGAGTCAGCCCCCTTTCCACTTTGAAAAAGAAAAAAGCAAAGAAGAGGAAACAAATATAGATCATAGAGGTCAAACTTTGACAGGGTGGTCAGAGATGGACGGGGGTGCTTGATGTTGCTTGCCGAATTTAAGGGGTTGCAGAAAGAAACTGGAGAAAGAGGGGCGAGGGTTTTGCAGAAGAAAGGAGACGAAGGACACTCCCAGTTAGAGAAAGGAGAAGGGGGAAGTGGGGTGCAGGTCTCAAGGAGACCCCCGGGTCCCTAAGGAGAGGGCTCGGGTTGAGGGGGAATGTGGGTCTCGAGGAGATTTCCAATTTTTAAAGGAGAGGATGCTGGTCCCTGGAGGTTTGGTGGAATACACCCATGGTTTTGATGAGAATGCGGTGGCCCCAGTCCATCCCAAGATATGGAGATAGGTTGTCAGATAACCATAGAGTAGGCCGACCTCACTTCGAAATGGCAGCAGGTGGGGCCAGGACCAAACATTGGACTTGAGACCAGATTTGATGTGAACACAATAATAGAAGAGAAATTGAAGGGGCTAGCTCTGTCAGTTGTTGACAGGGATGCACTAGTAGAGTCAGTACTTATACAAAGAAATATAGAGGAAGGGTTTGCAAATAAAGGTTAATCCTGGGAGAAGAAGAAATATGCTCTTCTCCCGGTAGGGCAAATTATGCGGGACTGATAACAACTCTGAAGACCATTGACAAAGATTTTTCTAGGGACACTATTTCCAAGCTGTTGGAGAACGTGATGTGGAGAGAGAACACGAAGATCGGTAAGCGCCCAAGACGAAGGCAAGCTTCACGTCTGCCCAAACGGATTCTGGACAGGCATCATTCTCTCAAAAAAGGGGAGACAAGCCTGTTACAGCCAGAAATGGTAGCAGAGGACTGGTTTCATTTATTTGAGGATATATCGATGATTGGACAAGATAAAGACAACGTGAAAAAGTTGCCAGAGGAAGGAGAGTTTCAACAACAGGAAGGAGGTTCAAGAACCTATGAAGATATGACAGAAAATATGGAGGAGACTGACAAAGTTGTGCCAGCGATCATCCTGTTTAGAAGGAGTAAGAGATTAGAAGAGAAAAGGGGATGTCAAGCCTACCAGTGTGGGTTAGTAGTGGACTCTGCCTCTAAAAAGAAGGCCATACATACGGAGCTCGACATAGGTATTCCCGAATCTGTTTCGAATGTCTTTAATATTATACCAGATGATATGCTTTTGTCCCTACCTGATACTTGTGATATTTATATAGGGGATAATACTAGTGAACGCACACACAATTGAGCATAGTTGAGGGCACTCGATTCATCCAGGGTGGATGAGTCGGGAAGAGTGAATAAGGCTTGAAAGGCCTCGCTCTTTAATTGGAGGAGTTATCAACCGCTTTCATGAATTGTATGTTTTGGAATGTGAGAGGTATGAGTCACCCAGCAAAGCGACATATGATCGCGAGGTGATTCATAATAATAAGGTGGATATAGTGTGTTTAGAAGAGACAAAACTTATGGATCCCAATAATAGAGTATTAAGGACTATCGCCTCCTTAAACAACTCTACATTTATAGTGAAAAACGCAAATGGTGTGTCAGGTGGGATTTTATTAGCGATCAATAAGAACTTTGAGGTGTTGGATACCTGGTGTGGTGATTACTCATTAACGGTGAAAGTGAGAAGGCAATGTGATGGATGGTTACAAATGGTGTCAGCGGTGTATGGAGAGTCAACTGAGGGTCGCCTTTTGGGAGGAGATTAAGTGGATCAGAGGTCGATGTACGGACCCCTGGATTTTAGGTGGTGACTTTAACATCACTCATTTTGCCGATGAAATAAGGGGAGGGGACAGAAATCACAAAGATCGGGAAGATTTCATTGATACGATCAGTCAAGTAAAACTGATTGACCTACCCATTAACGATCGGTTCTTCACTTGGTCCAATATGCAAGAGAACCCTCATTTAGCTAAGCTAGATAGGATCCTTGTGTCAGATTCATGGGACTCGAACTTTCCATTGGCTGAGGTGTTCTCAGTGCAAAGACCAACCTCAAACACCAATTTGCCTCCACTCAAGAGAGGGAACAACATATGCACACAAATGCTTCCGTTTCGAAAAATGGTGGCTAGAGTATAAGGGGGTACCTGATATCATCAAGGAAAGTTGGTGTCTGAATACAGGTATGATGCAACAGCTAACATATGTAGGAAACTACGTAGATTGCATAAAGTCCTATATAGATGGGAGAGGCATTTCCTTGAGCAAACAAGGGTCCAAAAGAGTCAGATATTAGGAGAGATAGATACTTTGGAGAAGCAGGAGGAGATCAGAAGTTTGTCTCATAATAAAGATGTAAGACTCTCTAAACTTAGAAGAATGACTAACAATATATATAAGAGAGAAGAGATCAAATGGAGACAACAAGCACGAGATAAGTGGTTGAAGGAAGGTGATGCAAACACTGCTTTCTTCCACAAATGTGCCAACATGCGTTATAAGCATAACAAGATACACTATTTGAAAATAAAAGTGGGTTTAGTGCAGGGTGAGGCGATTCATGGACTTGTGTTTCAGCACTTTAAAAGGCTCCTGGGAAGGAAGGAAAATTTTAAACTTAGCCTAACAGATAGGTCTTGGGAAAGGTGCCTTCATATGAGTGATCTGGAGCTTGAGTTTCATGAAAACGAGATTAAAAAGGCGATATGGGATTTGGGTCAGGATAAGTCAACAGGATCGGATGACTTCCCACTTTTCTTTTTCAAAGTGTTTTGGACAATAATTAAGGAGGATATGATGTGGTTGCTCCGTGAAGTTTTTGGAGGAGTTGCAAGACTGGATAGGGTTAATTGTTCTCTCATAACCTTTATCCCTTAAAAAATTAGTGCGGAAAGAGTTAGGGAATTCCGTCCCATTGCCCTACTATATAGCTCAATCAAAATTGTATCTAAAGTGTTGGCCAACAGACAGGCCCCTAAATTACATGATCTGATTAAGGATTATCAAATTGGCTTTATCGTTGGAAGAAACAACTTCGAGGGGGTAGCTACAACACATGAAGTCATCCATAGATGTAAGAAGACTAAAGAAAATGGATTTCTTTTAAAATTGGATTTCGAAAAGGCATATGATACCGTGAGTTGGGATTGTTTGCTGGAAATTCTTCGGTTAAGGGGCTTTGGACTGAGATGGTTGTCATGGATTACCATGTGGCTCAATTCTGCAAAAACACAGATTAGTATCAATGGAGAGGTTGGAAAAGTGATTGTGTTGAGAAGAGGGTTAAGACAGGGTGATCCATTATCTCCACTTCTTTTTGTACTTGTAGCTAATGGGCTGAATAATATGTTGAGTAAAGTGAAGAAGGAGGGACTAATGCGAGGTTTGAATGGCACCCTATAGTTATCGATCACTAACCTACAATATGCAGACGATACACTTATCTTTAGGAAGAGTGATGTTAAGGAAGCCTTGGTCTTAAAATGGGCATTGTGTTGCTATGAGGCATGGTCGAGACTGAAACGGGACTAAAAATAAACTTCAACAAAAGTTCTCTTGTTTGGCTGGGGAGAAAAAATATCTCCCTTTTTATTTGATTCATGATATTTTCAAATGTAAGGAAGAATAGCTCCCAATCAAATATCTCGGGGTTCCACTAAAGGCAGGTTGACTAAATAGGTCGGACTAAGAACCACTTTTTGATGCCTTCGAGAAAAAACTCAAGGGTTGGAAAGGAGCATTGTTGTCGCTAGGGGGAAAAGTGGTCATGCTTAATACTGTACTTTCTTCCCTTCCGCTATATTATATGTCCTTCTTTCTATTACCCCAATGGGTCAGAGAGAGAATTGATCACATTAGAAAGAGATTCCTATGGAATGGAACGATGGATGATAGTAACAAATATCACTTAGTGTCTTGGGGGCAGATATGTAGACCAAGGGATATGGGAGGATTGGGCGTATTGGACTTATATACTTTTAACATGGCGTTATTGGTAAAATAGTTGTGGAATCTAATACTAAGGCCGAATGGTGCTTTGCAGCGGTTTTTATATCAAAGTTACGACCCGGGAAAGAAGGGATGGTATGGTGGCTTTAGAAAACCATCGAAGGCATCAAGTTTCTGGCAGTGAGTGATGATTTCCAAACCGATGGTTTGGCATAGTCTAGATTTTAAATTGGGTAACGGCCAAAGGACCGCCTTCTGGCATGATAGATGGTGCTTCCAAGTGCCTTTAAGATCTCTCTTTCAAAGGACATTCGAGTCAACTAGTAATAAAGAGGTAGTGGTCAGGGAGTGCTGGGGCAGGTCGAGGTGGAGATGGAATCAATTTACCTCTAATGCAGGACAGGCCTGTATGGAAAATAGAGCACTCAGGCAAACACTTAAGAACTTTATCCCGAATGATACACAAATAGATCATTTGGTATGGAGATGGAGTAAGGGTGGGGACTTCTTAGTTAAATCAACGTACCAACATTTTATTCATAGTGGTATCTCATCAGCCAATACGGGTTGGATCTGGAGGACGAAATGTCCTCCCAAGATTAGAGTGTTCTTATGGTTGTTGTATAAGAAGGCTATTCTCACTTGGCCACAACTGCAACACTGAGGTTGGATAGGACCTAACAGGTGTATCCTATGCAAACAAGAGGGTGAATCAAGCGATCACATTATGTTTACTTGTGTCTTCTCTAGGCAAGTGTGGGAAGGTTGTGCAAGAAAGTTGGGGATTAACATTAACTTTAGTCTAGAAAGTGAACTTTGGGATTCTCTCCGAGTAAAAAATAACTATACACCTTTAGTGAGAGCATTGTTTGCTGCATTTTGCTGGAATATGTGGGCTAAAAGGAACACTAGGATATTTAATATTGTATCTCATACTGTTGATTGGTGCACCCGACATACTACTCATGATACTATTCTTTGGTCAGGTATTGCATCGGATGAGAAAAGATTACATCTATCAGGCGGCTCTGCAGAGGAGGATATTTACAGCTCACAGCAGTCGCCGGACTAGCGGGATATCATCAGATGGACAACTTAGCATGGACAGTTGTTAGCTCCCTAGGGAGGGGAGTGGTTCTCCAGTTTCTATATTGTTCTCACTCAAGTTTGTATATCCTCCTTATGTAGTTTATAAGGATTTAAGCCCAGACTTCTGTGGTTGGTGTTATGGGGGTGTGTCCCATGTATCTTAGTTTTTTTCCTTTCTCTCTTTCTTTTTTACTTTTATAACTTAGTATCTATATATTGTAGTTCTATTAATGTTTTGCTAATAGAACGCGGAGGACATTAGTTCGCCGTTTTATTTCAAAAAAAAACAAGAAGACTCCTACAGTGTGGAAATAATGCTTAGTGCCAATATCCTACGAGAATGGAATGCCCAACGACAATTCTTGTATATTCCTTGCTTGCAAGACCAATATTCTAAAACTCAGTTTCATTACGTGCTCAGTGCGAGAGCAAACAATGTCTACTCGGAAAACTAGACAAGTTATTACGCTTAAAAAGTATAATTATTTTAGTTTAGTTTATGCAAGATACCACATCTCAAGGAAAGATAATGGGAAGAGAAAAGAAGATGAATCTTATACTCCTCGTGGAAATAAGGGTAGTGAAGATTGTGATGATAATGGCAATCGATCTGAATTCTCAAGTTGCCAATCAAAGATCTCAGAATTGGAAGGCAATCCACATACTGCTCTCTTGGAAAGTTTCCAGAATCAGTTAAACGCTCTTGTTCACAAGAATGACTTGCAAGTCTTACCAAAAAAAAAAAAAGGGCTTGCAAGAACTAGGGGTTGTAAGACCATATCCGATAGAATGGAAAAACATACCATTCTCGGATAACTATAAACCATTGAAACAATTCCTATGATTGTAAAGGATTACCAAATTAGCACCTTTAGTATTTCAAATCCCAAATATGACATTTTGCTAGAAATGATCTTATCATCATACAAGTTTTTATTAGCATCCTTACGGTCTAGCATTCGTGTTGTTCTACATATTAGAGCCTGGAACCATTAACTCATGGAATGATATGGAGAAAGCCTTCTTGACCAGGTTCTATAAAGATGACATGGACATCTCAATGCCAGCACTCCTCACTACAAAACAAAAGAAGGGGGTGCAGTTCGAGATTTCATTAGGAGATTTCGCAATATTTATTTGCGATGTCCGCATGGGATGCCACAAAAATCTTTAATGGGAATATGTAGACATAACATCTCTGTGAAGATTCTTACCAGGATGGGAGCAGTAAAATCCACTACTTAGAAAGGACTATTAATACAAGCTGAAAAAGCTGAAGAAATTGTGCAATAGCTTGAAGCTGAAGAAGGAAAAAGATCAAGAAGAAATAATTTGGGAGCATCTCAGCCGTCCCGACCCAAAGAGAAAGAGACAATGGCAGTGGATGCTCTAAATCCAGCCAAGTTCCTCCTACGAGAACTCCTCCGTCATCAAGAGTTCCTAAAAAACAATATTCTTTCAAAGATGATCATACCATGACTATTTTAAACTTGCTCAGAAAAAGAATATGTTGAAATTGTTGGATGCTAAATGCTCGAAAGAAGTAGGAAAAGTTGAAGATCCTAATTAATGTTTGTACTACAGGATCATTAACCATAACACCAAGAATTATTACATTTTGAAGGATAAGATACAGCTGTTGGTATATGTAAGTGTTATCAAGCTACTAACAGAACAAAAAAAAGTAACAACAAACATTTCTATTCAATTTGGAAAAGCCCCAGATTCGAAAGAATCAACCATACAAGACGAAGTGAACACGATTCCTAAATGTACTATGAGGATTGTAAACTATGATACTCATCAACAATAGAAGAAAGGATTATCTCCCTTCGAAACAACAAAGGGGGACATAATGTTGGTATATTCAGATCTTCTTAAGGATGAACAATGAGATTCAAGTTCATCCAAGAAGTCCGAAGGAAAGGCATGCACTTTTAATATCGTCACTGCAATTCCTGAAGATGAACTAATAGTCCATCCTCTTATAGATTCATAAGAGGATGTGAAAAAATCAATGATGGTCAAATGAGACCAACAACAACTACCACTGGAACTCATTCAGGAAGAAGGGTAAACAAAAAGAGCTTAACTTTGACAAAGCTCTTAAGAACAAAGAGAAGAACATCATGGAAAGCCCTAAAAAACCTTTCTGATTTGATGTATTGGCACAATTGGCTAACATCTCCATGATGATCACCTTGTACGAATTCTTAAGGTTATCCAAACAAACAAGAGAAACCTTGAGGGAAGCTCTGCAAGATTTGGAAGTATTTATAGCTCAAATCCTAGAAATGATAGAAAATGAAGGAGAAATCTATGCAACGTGCCACCAAAATTCCAAGAAGATAGCTTGCATAAAATTTACTTCAGAAGATATACAAGTGAACAATAAATATCATCGACCTTTATATTATAAAGGCTATATAGGGTCAACAAATATTGATCGAATCCATGTTGATCCTGGATCCGCTTTAAGCATAATACAAAGAAGGATAGTATGGTATCTTACAATCCCTGCAAATAGGTTGGCAGCTACAAATACAACCATTTTGACTTTAATACAAATGGTTGCAAGGCTTAGGAAAATATGAAGCTAAAATACCAGATTGGTGATCTTAAGACGGAAGTCACATGCTATGTGATAGATGTTGATATGTCTTACAACCTATTGCTTGTAAGACTATGGATCCACCTCAACCTCATCGTTCCTTCTATACTACATCAATGCATGAAGTATGTAAATGAAGAAGGGAATGTGAAAACCTTGATAGTTGGAAAGAAACCCTTCAAAAGGGTTGAAAATTGTTTTACAAATGCACTTCTCTATCAAGATACTTTAGAGGCTATAGAGAAACCTATCCTAAATGAGATAAATAGCAGCAACGAAGCTGACTCAGATTCGGGATCCGAAGACTATGAAAAATCTGTATCTGACGATAATGAAAAATGGGATATAGATCTAATTGCAATAAGCCTTGAAGGCCTAGATATAAATTTCACCGTCAATTTTGATGGCGAGTGGGTTATTAATGAAAATATATAATTTGATTATTCCTCTGGTGTTGAATCTTCAACTATTAGTATTGATGTAGTTAGTGATCAACTAAATAAATACACTCCTTAGCATCATTCCAAGTACCTATTCGTTCATCATTTGACTTACAAAGTGATAACGATGAAGATGAGAGCGAAGCAATTTTTGAAGTTCCTCCTAAATATAAAGAACAAAAATCTTTCTTATTTGAAAAAGTAAACAATAGTAAAAAAGAAAATTATGCAAGTTCTGAAGATGAGCATGATAATCCTGAGTTCTTCCATTATAATAAAAATACCCATAAAATGATTAAATAAAATGGTGACTAAACTCTGAGAGTTAAACTTTGGATAAAAGAGAAGAACAATGCTTCAGCATTTTGTTCCAAAAGGAAAAATATCAAATTATTATGATAAAATTGGCAGGGGTTGGAATATGCACAACTACTGAATATCTTTTTGAAACAAATTCTGAAGAAGAAATCTAATATAACCATTCATCTAAAGATGATTCTTGGGCAAAAGATTTGAACATGAAATGAGAAGTTCAATTTGAAAAACGTGAACCTCCAACAGAAGATAAAGTCATCCAAATAAATATGGATGATAGAATCAATCCCAAACTCATATTTATAAGTGAAAATTTATCTTCTAATAAAAAAGAAGAGTTAATTACCCTCGTTCGAGAATTCATTGATGTCTTTATCTAGAATTATGAAGATATGTGAGGACTAGATCTGCAAGAGGTGATGCACTTATTGAATATTTGACCAGATGCAAAACCAGTTAAATAACAACAATGAACATTCCATCCTAAAATAATGGAAGCCATCGAAATTGAGATCAGAAAGCTTGTTAAATCAAGCTTTATTCTTGAATAACAAAACCATGATTAGGTAGATTAATATCTATTTATTTTGCAGGAGTAACTGCATCATGGTAGTCCATGTTGCAAAAAATTGTCACTCTACCCACTACTGAAGCCGAATACATGTTGCCATGGAAGCAAGGAGTTTTTTGTGGATAAAATTTTTTCTAAAGAAATTGTCATTGAACTAAGAAACATACTGTGATAGCAAATGTACCATTGTAAATGCCACATATCATTCAAGAACAAAACATATTGATATTTGATTCCATTGATTCGAGATATTCTAGAAAAACATAGGATGACTAGTAATGAATCCTATGTTTTTCCAGAATATCTTGAATCAATGGAATCAAATGTCAATATGTTTCATTGATAGATTTCAATTTGCACTGATTTGAGTGTAAATGGAGACCAGATTTTTCTATAGAAAGCACACAGACAAGTAGCAAGAGCCACTGGCCAGAAGCTTCTTCTTCGTGTTCTCCACATTCAAAATCAATTTTTGGGTGTTAGATCGTCAACGGAGTACAAAGGCAACCCCCATAGCCACGTTAGAACCCACATCTTTTGTAAAAGAGATAGACGTGTTCTATAAGTCCTCTCATTTATTTCTTTGCTTTCTTTTTCATTGTAATTTTTATAAATCTATAGCAATGAAAGGAGGCGTGATTTTCACGGGAAACAAGCTAGAGACTACAATGAGAGAAGTCTTCTACACTAATGAGAAGATCGTGGCTCAATCTGATACCTGTAAAATTGGCAAGTCTGTGGAGATGCTGATCATAGAAATTGATCAAAATAAATACAAGGAATATTTATCCTCTAGATCTTTTAATCCAATTAAAAGTCAACTCCATCGCCACTTGGAAACCCTTGGTAGAAGTTCGAATGACAAGGGGACCCCGCTGAACAGGAGCCCCTTGGATTCTTGATCTTGAAAAAGAAATAAGTCCAAGCATTAGACTCGAATGGTGAGATGATTCCCTTTGAATAGGAACTTCTCGGATCTTTGAGTCCAAACAGCAAAAGATCAAAATTGCAAATTTGAATGACAAAGGGACCCCGTTGAACAGGACCTTTCTGGATTCTAAAGTTTTGAAGAAGAAAATATCTTCTCCTATCATGGCTGAACAAAATACTAAAGCAAAGCTAAGATCTGAATTGACCAGAACTCAAATTCGCTATCGAAACTATCGAGTGCGGCGATGAATGTTCAAGAATGAAGTTGAAGGCGAATTTGGCCTCAAGACTATGCGCGAGGCTAATGCCAAGCGCCAGGCTAAACAACCCAGCATAACTATGCGCTAGGCTAATGCCAAGTGCCAGGCTAAACAACCTAGCATACCTCTGCGCGAGGCTATTTCCAAGCACGAGGCTAATCAGCCTACCATAACTTTGCGCGAGACTAATCAGTCTCGCGCATAAAAAGCAAAATGCTAGGCTATTCAGTCTCGCGTAAAAAGTCCAGAACACAAGTTTAAGCTCCAGTTCCATGAAGTATTTTCAGACACCAGAATAGGGCCTTGTTCAGGAAAAAAAGTTCCACTCTTCTACACCCGCTGATTGTCATAAATGTGGCAGGGGTCTTCCAAAGGCTGTAGCAAAGAAGAGACTCATCAAGAGACTGATTTACGATAATTCCTCAATAACAAGAGGAGGATGGTCCAATCTCGTCCATTATGCTGCTGCGAGCAAATAATCTCCGCAGTACTCACCAATTGCAATTGTGGTTCACCCCGACCCTCGGTTTTTAGTTGAATAACTGAGCCGCAGAAAAATTCCCCCAAAAGATGGCATGTTTATAGAAGAAAGACCACCAATGATGAAGAACCCATATTCGTAACTTCGAATATGGTAAATAAAGGAAAGAAGCCGCAAGGAGATAGATACTCCACGGATGCGAAATCTCATTATTATATACGACTTCGATCAGGAATATTAGCTCCACAGAATTACAAGAGGTTGGCTAGGGATCCAAATGAGGAAGATGAAAGAGATAGCAATCATTCAGCCATTGTAACACCTCGGTCATATGAGTCTTCTCAATTTGGAGATACAGTGGCTTATATGACAGGAACCTCCAATGAAGTAAATCAAATACTCGAAGAGCAAGAACGCCTGATCCTAGATAGAGCAACAAAAGAGTCTTGATGAACTCCTCATGTTGCTCGTCAAAATGATGGAGAAAAATACTGAAGATAAATCGAAAAAACCTTGCGACGAACTACCAAAGGACGATGGTGGAAATCTCGAAAAAGAAGAAGAGTTTCTTTATGAAGTAGACCCGCATGCGGAAATGATGCAGAAAATGTAGGACCAACTAGAAGGCTTGATGTATAAAAAGGACCTACAAGAAGTCGGTGTTACTAGACCATACCCAATCGAGTGGGAATCGACTCCCTTTTCCGAAAGATACTAACCTCTAAAATTAGAGTCTTTCGATGGAAAGGATTCTCCCAACCAACATTTATATTACTTCTTGTCACAAACAGGTCACCTCATAGAGAATGATGTAATAATGACTAAGGTCTTTGCTAGTACCTTGAGAGGACATGTATTTACATGGTTTATGCAGTTGCCCCCGGAGACTATTAAATCATGGTCTGATATAGAGAAAGAATTCATGCACCGCTTCTTCGAAGACGATATGAAGATTTCAGTTCATGCTCTCCTTTCAAACAAGCAGAAAGAGGATGAGATTGTTAAAGGTTTCGTAGAACATTTCTGAGAGATGTCATTACGATGACTGCATGGCATGTCACAAGAAATGCTAGTTGAAACATGCAAACATAACTTCCAAACTATTATCCTCATAAAGATGGGGGTGGTGGAGTCTAAAATATGGAAGGATATACTTAAATAGGGACAACAAGCGGAGGATATAATCTGCCGTATTGATGAAAGCCATTAGCAGAAGAGAGTATCCATGAACAGGCAACAGCCACCGCCAACCCGCCCAAAGGGTAAAGAGGCAAGAGGCGATGACCACTAGGCCGGCTATAAATTAAAAACCGTAAAATAACCGGGACTCCTTTAAATTTCAGCGAATGCATGACTTCAAAGATGAACAGGCAGCCACGTTCTTTCACTTGTTAACTAAAAAGGGGATGCTCAAACTGTCTAAAAATCGAAAGCCATAGGATGCTGGAAAGATAGATGATCCCAAGTATTGTCTCTACCACTAGAATATCGGACATCCGACCAAGGATTGTTACGTTCACAAAGATAAGATCTAGGCGCTCATCGATGTGAAGGTGATCCCATTGAGACCAGAAAAAAAAAAGGTGTCTATGAATCCAGCTACAATTGCTATTGGGTCATTGCATATTCCAGCCGGGGTTACCCCAATCCCTGAAGGAAAATTGATAGTAAAGAACTTCGACCCTCATGAATTGAAGGAAAAGGGTCTCTCTCCAGTTTCCATAGACAAAGAAGAAATCATGTGGGTGCAACCAGATCTGCTAGAGAACGAACAATGGACTATTCCAACCAACTCAAAGAAGACCAAGGGAAAGATTCGGATGTCTAATGTAGTATCCATCCCTGAGGAAAGAGATCAATCCAGCACCACTTCGCTCACAGACACAGAAGAGGAGATGATGGTGATGTCCACTCATCTGAATGAGGCAGGGCCATTAGAAATGCGGTACGGGAAGAAATACCTTAGAGATTACTCAAAGGTTGGGCCAAACAAGCTAGCACAAGCATCTGAAGTTCCACCGGCTAAGCAAAAAGAGCTTTGCTATCAAAAAGATTCGAAGAAGGATAGTGAGGAACCAAGGGTACCATTTTGATTTGATGTGTTAGCCCAATTAGCCAACATCCCAGCACGAATTACTCTCTATGGGCTTTTACAACTATCAAAGGCAACAAAAAATGCCCTAAAAGAAACATTGGCCGATTCAGAGACGTTCCTTGCACAAATCGCGGAACCATCTGCCAGTGAGGAAGATCAATGCCCAAGCTGTCATCAAACAGTGAGGAAGATCCCACCTATAACATTCTCACCCGAAGACATGCATGTGAAGAACCCGAAGTACAACAGACCTTTATATTACTAAGGGTATGTTGGTTTAGCCAAGGTGAGCTGAATCCTGATTGATCCCGGTTCTGCGCTAAGCATCATCGCTTGAATATTGATGCAATTCCTAAGCATCTCTGCTAGTTGTTTGACACCTACCAACACCACCATCTATGGGTATAGCACTAATAGTAGTTATCCTTTAGGAAAGATACGACTTCGATGCTAAATTGGAGACTTGAAGTCGGAGGTTACGTGTTATGTCATCAATGCAGACACGTCATATAACATTCTGCTAGGCATCCTTGGATCCATGCCTATATGGTGGTCCCATTGACACTCCATTAATGCATAAAGTACATCGATGAAGAAAGCAAAGTGCATACATTGATAGCAGATAAGCAACCGTTTAATGAATTGGAGAACTATTTCACAGATGCCATGTGATACCAAGAGGCCCATGGAACTTCCAACGAGCTAGCAAAAGAAAGCTACGACAGTGGTAATGAGGTGGATGCAGAGCCCGAGCACAACGAAGATGGCAATTTTGAGTTCGAGATAAATCCATTTGTAATTAGTTTAGACAATATGGATGTACTTAGTGCCATCGATGAGGTAGGCGAATGGGTTATTAATGACAACTTAGGATTTGCTTATTCGCCTACTATTGTTTCAGATTATGTGCCCTCCTGCACTAGCATAGAGGTAGACAGCTTTTCTGAGTTAGAGATATTGACGGCCTATCATTTACAGATACGGTCATCGCTCACTACATAGTTGAAGATAGCTAACTCAAAGGGCGCTATTTTTGGGGTGCCTCCTCAAATGCCAGACCAACATTCCATAATATTTGAAAGAGTTGAGTCGCGGCCTGACCCAAATGTAGAAGATGATAGTGATGGCCTGGTATCACCATAGTTTGAACTTTATGAACCGAATTCTCATCTAATGATGAGAAAGATGAGTTATAATTTAACCTCCAAGCAAGGTTTAAACTTTGGAAAAGGAAGGAGGAATCTTCTGTGCTCATTTGTGTCAAAGGGCAAGAGTCCTGATTATTATCACAAAACCCACAAGGGGTTGGGTAATGTCATGCCCTCAGAAGTATAATGGGAGCATCTAGCCAGTTTAGAAGGGAATAAGGCTACATCAGGTTCGGATTCTGATATAAGTATCGGAGCCATATTCCAAGCTCTTGTGTCAAATATGACCTCTGAACCTTTAATGTAGAGGAAGAAGATCCACCTCTCTCATTGGAAGATCCATGGGTCCAGCACATGGAAGCCCAATGGGACATGCGGTTTGAGCAACGAGAACCACCCACTGAAGACAAGTTAGTTCAAGTTAATATGGGAACGGAGGAGAACCCGAAACCCATTTTCATAAGTAAGAACTTACCTTTGTCTGAAAAAAAGACCTATTAGCTCTGATAAAAGAGTATATAGACGTCTTCGCTTGGAATTATGAAGACATACCGGGCTTGGACCTAAAAGTCGTAGTCCACTGGCTTAATATCAAGTCAGGAGTGAAGCCAGTAAAATAGCAATAAAAGCACTTTTTGCCCTGAATTGATGGAAGCAATAGAAGCTAAAGTCAAGAAGCTTATTGATTGGGTTTTATCCAAGAGGAACAACACTCTGATTGGATGGCAAACATTGTCCCCATACTTAAAAAGAATGGTAAGATGCAGATATGCATAGATTTCTCAAATCTTAACACTTCTTGCCCTAAAGCTAAATATCCACTGCCCATAACCGATATCATGATAGACAATACATGCGGCTATAAGAGAATGTTCTTTATGGATAGTTTCTCAGGGTATAATCAGATCAAGATGCACCCTGAGAATGAAAAGTAACAGCTTTTAGAACTCCGTTAGGGATATACTATTATACAGTGATGTCCTTCGGATTGAAAAATGTTGGTGTGACCTACCAACGAGCAATGAGCATCATCTTCTGAGAATATTTAAGGAAGAATGTCAAAGGCTATGTGGATGACTTGGCAGTTAAAAGTAAGGAAAAAGACGATCACTTGAATGACTTAAGGACCATATTTGACCTCATGAGAAAGCACCAATTAAAGATGAACCCCCACCAAATCTTTTCTGGGGGTATCTAGTGGCAAGTTCCTGGGATTCATCGTAACCTCAAATGGAATCCACCTCGACCCTGACAAAATCAAGGCAATTCAAGAAATGTAGCCACCCCGTAATGTAAAAGAACTCAGAGGGTTGCAAGAGAGATTGGCTTATATTTGACAATTTATCACCAATTTGTCGAGACAATGCCAGCCATTCACGAGGCTCATGAAGAAGGGGATGTCGTTCATCTGAGATGAAGCATGTCAGCTGGCCTTCGATGACATAAAGAAGTATCTAACTAACCCACCCATTCTAGCAACCCCGGTACCAGGGAAACCTTCCTCATCTATATGGGATCAATGGATCATGCCCTTGGAGCTTTATTAGCACAGCACAACGAGCAAAGCTAGGAGCAGGCCATCTATTACTTAAGTCACACCATGATTGGCGTCGAGCACAAGTATAACCCAATTGAGAAAGAATGTTTAGCTTTAGTATTCGCAATTCAAAAAATGCGACATTATATAGCTAAACAGACAATTCATGTTATCCTCAGGTTAACCCGTTGAAGTTACACATGACAAAACCGGGTGCACTAAATGGGAGATTAGCCAAATGGGCACTCCTATCATCATACGATATACACTTTGTCTCTCAGAAAGCCATAAAAGGACATGCAATAACAGATTTTCTCATAGAATATACTATATCGGAGCATGAAAAACTCTAGAACGACATCACTAATGAAACTGCTCAAGTCAACCTGGTCGGTAAAGAACAGACCTGGCAGCTCTTCTTTAACAGAGCAGTAAGGAGAACCGCAGTCGAAGTGGGGGTTATACTAATAAGTCCCCACAAGAATATGATACCTAGGGAGTATTCACTCACAGAATTATGTACAAACAATGCACTCATTGTTGGCCTCCAATTAGCTCGGCGACTAGGGGTAAAGCACCTCAAAACATATGGAAACTCCAAGCTCATTGTCAACCAAATGACTTGAGAATATAAGGTGAAGTATGAAGACCTCATCTCTTATCTTGAGGCAACAATTAAGTTAGCCGACAAATTTTAAAGATTTTGTATTAATCATGTTCCCAGACATGAGAACGTGTGTGCAGATGCGCTTGCATCCCTAGTCGCAACTTTGGCTGTGCCACCTGGAACGAGTAAGCAGATCTCAATAGGGGGTCGGGATCTCGTCCATCCAAAGGCGCTATTCAAGGAAGAAGGGGTATACTAAGTAAGTTTGGATCTCGAATCTCGTGATTGGCATTTTCCTTTTATAGACTACGCACTACATGAAATCCTCCCGGAAGACCTCAAAGAGGCGGCTTCAATTAGAAAAATGATATCCAAATACTACTACAATGCAATATCGCATACATTATATCGGAGATTGCACGATGGCATTCTGCTACGTTGCCTTTAGAAGAAAGATGCTGATGAAGTAATCCATGAAATGCTCAGCGGTACCTGTAGGGTCCATCAGCTTGGACCAAAGTTCTGGGACCGTATAAGAAGACTTGCTATTTTTGGACAAAAATGCTCATAGATGCCATGAACTATGCAAAGCACTGCCACGTCGGTTGCAAAATTTCTCTCCAGATTGGATTTTTCTTTATTAACCCCGGTGCAGAATCAAATTCTTACTAATGATAGTATTCCATCCCTGACAGTGATGTATTCCAGAGTCATTAATATTTATACTGGTTCTACTACATCAGCGACTCAAAATCTTTCCTCCAATAACCATTCTACCCTATTTTCTGGCCGGGGACATGGCTGTAGTCATGGTCGCAGTCGTGATTTAGGGGAGGCCATGGTCGTAGTGGCAATGATAATCTGAACTCTAATGGTGGACGAGAATCCCGTGAATGCGATTACTGTAGCAAAAAAATCACACATGAACATACTATTGGGAGAAGTAAGAAAAACCAGAATAGGCACAAACTGCTACTTTTTTACCTCCAGCAAAATATATTGTATCAACAATGAATTCTGTTAGCATTTTGATATCTTAAACGATAGTTCAGATTTCACAAAGTGAGCTTGACAAGCTTCTCTATTTTTAATCCACCATGTCCAGTCTGCATGCAACTCATACAATTTTGTCAGGTACTGGTACTCATATTGCTTCCTCTAAATAACCATAGGTTATAGACTCTTGCGCTTCCTTCCAGATGACAGGTGTTAGAAACAAGTTTGCCTCCCTATATTTTTCAGATAAATACCCTACTGTCCATATTGCTGATGACTTTCTTCTTCAGTTATTGGTGATGAAAATGTTTACGCTACCAATTCATTAACCATTGATAATGCTTTGTTTGTTTTCAATTTCCCTATTAGTTTATTATCTATTAGCCAAATTACTGAAATAAATAATTATTTTGTAACATTCTTTCCTCCTTACTGTATTTTTAAGGATCTCCTGATTAGGATGAAAATTGGTATGAGACGTGAGCAATGGGGGATGTACTTTCTCGATAAGACATCACCTACAAGGTTTACTGCTTCCTCCTTTGATTCTCTTTTACAGTGGTATCAACACCTTGGACATCCTTCTCTCCAGAGTTTTCATCTCATTTCACCCATTGCATCTAGTATATCAACGTTAAATTGTGAATCTTATTAACTTGGTAAATATCATCGCAATCTCGTATCCAGGTCGAGTCAATCTACCTAGTAGTTTTCTATTTGAGTTAGTCCATTCTGATGTTTGGGGACCATATCGTTTTTTCTCTTTTAAAGGCTTTAGGTATTTTCTTTTATTTGTGGATAATTTTTCTCGCATGACATGGATGTATTGGTTAAAAGAAATATCTGCTATTTCTAGTATAATTAATCTATTTTATAAAGAAATAAACTATCAATTTTCTACATCTATTCGTGTTTTGCACACTGATAATACTATGTAGTATATGAAGGCTGATGTTATCTTATTTTGTGCTAATAATGAAATTATTCATCAAACATCTTATTTTCACATATCCCAGCAAAACGGTATTGCTGAAAGAAAGTATAAACATATTCTAGATGTTACTTGGACATTAATAATTTCCATACATGTGCCAACATACCTATGGTATGATGTTCTATGTGCTTGTCATTTAATAAATAGGATGTCATTTTCTATCTTGTATAGTAAAACTCTATTTTCTTGTCTTTATCTTGATATACCTATATTTTCTCTTATACCTTGAGTGTTTGTTTATACATGTTTTATTCAAGATTTGTCTCCCAATTTGGATAAGCTATCTCCTTGTGCAATCAAGTGTGTATTTGTTGGATACTCTATGATGCAAAAATGGTATAGGTATTATGATCCGGTGTCTAGAAAGTATCAGTGCCTCATATATAAGTCTATTCCCTACTTCCTTTCACAATAACATACCAGTTGGATACTTCTCTTTCTTTACCCCTATCTGTCTCTACTACTAAGATTTGATAAGTATCGGTGCCTCATACAGGGGATAAACAGGTTCCTTCTACGAAATCACTATTGGTATTTATTCACTACCAGAAAGTACCTCCTCTCAACTTACTATCTATTGCTCTGCCATCTCCAGCTGCACATTCCCAACAACCACAATATTATTTTGCTTTTGCCTCTTGCCAGCAAAATTTTTGAGAAAAGAACAATAAAAGAAAAGATTCATAATGGCTGACGCGCAAATCATCTGTCAGAGAGAAATCTGCAACAAAGCCAAGAAAGGTTGAAATGCAACCCTCACCGAAGTCGTGTTATTCATTTTTCTATAGCCAAAACACAAATCCTTATTCAAAGTGACCCACGTATTAGGTTTAACAAAGTCTGACAAACGTGGATCTCTCAGGGTCAAGTGTTATCCTCCAAACCTTAAAATATAAGGTTATTTCTATAAACGAGGATCCTCATTCAGAAAGATCTGCACAGACCCTTAACATTGTGATTCAATACATCTGCGGATCTAATCGTGACTCAAACGCAAGATCACATTATGGCCCACAAAGGCTTATAAAAATTAAAGATAATCCCGTTTAAGTAAAAAATGCAGGCCCAGTTGAAAAGCTAACACGTGGATTATCAGTCAAGGAGAGATCCGCGTTCCTAACAATCTTGTGAGCTCAAAATTAGAGCTAAATATGATTAAAATGCGGGTTCCAAATGGTCGTATTTTCACTTCAAGATCTCAAAGGATAAAAATTATCCTTATTTTGACATTTTCTTCTAAATTCATTTGGAGCTAAGTACAGCAAACACGCAAACCCCAGAAGGTCACGTTTCCATTCCCGAACCTTAAGAAGCAAAAATAATCTTTAGAGATCAAATGCGGGTCTGAGCATACCATGCAAGACCTTTTTTCAAACACTCAAATACGGGTCTGAGCATACCACGCGAGCTACCAGAAGCTAAAACGTGGATCTAAAGGCTGAGATCCACGTTTCAATTACAAATACAGAGGATTAAAGATATCAGTTATATATCCTAGAGATTTAACACAAATCCAACGGAGTAAAAAAACAAAGAATTAATCCTCAAATTATGGAGGCCATTAATTGGACTGTTACACCAATTCGAAGGTCTCCAAATCTCTATAAATAGCCAAAGGCTGGACTAAAAAAGGATTACACACACACACCAGAGACTGGATTACTTAGTTAATCATCTCCATTTGAGCACTTGTACTAAAATTTAGAGATCTTGCATTCAAGAGTTTTGCATTTGTCAACTGAAGAAATTTTTTGGAGTGTCAACGAAATCTCAGTAAAATTTTCAGAAATTTCGGGCTCTACCTTGCCACCAAATGGCGGTTATTACCTCCACTTGACGGCAAAACTATAAAATTATGACCTCTGGTTTCTTCTTAATGAAACTCTGACATTTTTTCTTTGATCTGCATAACTATATTTGACTTTGCTTTTCTAAAGTTTCGTGTTCTTGTAGGTTTATCCACTTTTATTCAATCAAAAGTGTACAATAAATTTCATGAAACCCTAATTTATAAGGATGCGGCTAATATACAGGCTCCGGAATACCAAACCCTAATCTGATTACAGCTGAATAGAAAAGTTATAACGAAACTCTTGTAAAAGTATCAATAGTTTTTGGCTCTACATTGCCGCCAAATGGCGGCTATTGCTACCAATTGGCGGTAAAATAAGAAAATTATGGCCTCTGATTTCTTCTTCATGAAGTTTCGGCATTTTTTCTTTGATCTACTTGACTGTATTTGATTTTGCTTCTCTGAATCTTCATGTTTTTATAGCTTTATCCTCTTCTTTTCAATCAAAAATATACGATAAATTACATAAAACCCTATTTTACAAGGACACAGCTAATATATAGGCCTTGAAATACCAAACCCTAATCTAACTATAATTTAATAGCTAAAACGTTACTATGAAAACCCTATAAAAATTTTAGCACTTTCGAGCTCTACCATCCCGCTAAATGGCGGCTATTGCCGCTAATTGGCTGTAGAACAGTAAAATTATGGTCTCGAATTTCTTCTTCATGAATCTCTGGCATTTTTTTTTTTTGATATGCATGACTTTATTTGACTTGCTTCTCTTAAGCTTCGTGTTCTTGTGGCTTTATCCTCTTTTATTCAATTAAAAGTGTACGAAAAATTACTTAAAACCCTAATATACATGGATACGACTTATATATAGGCCTCGGAATAGCAAATCTTAATCTGATTATAACTGAATAGCTAAAAAGTTACAACGAAACCATTGTAAAAATTTCAACACTTTTGAGCTCTACCACGCCGCCAATTGTGGGTAAAACAGTAAAATTATGGCATCTAATTTCTTCTTCATGAATCTTTGGCATTATCTTTGATCTGCTTAACTGTATTTGAATTTGCTTCTCTGAAACTTTGTGTTCTTGTAGTTTTATCCTCATTTATTCAACCAAGAGTGTACGATAAATTACATAAAATCCCAATTTACAAGGATATGGATAATATATAAGTCTCGAAATATCAAATCCTAATATAATTAGAAATAAATAGCTAAAAAGATGCAACGAACCCCGTGTAAAAATTCCTAAACTTTTGAGCTCTACCTTGCCGCCAAATGGCGGCTATTGCCATCAAATGGCGGCAAAACAGTAAATTTATGGCCTCTGATTTCTTCTTCATGAGGCTTTGGCATTTTTCTTTGATCTGCATGACTGTATTGGACTTTGCTTCTCTAAAGTTTCGTGTTCAAGTAGCTTTATCCTCTTTTATTCAATCAAAATTATATATGATAAATTACGTGAAATCCTAATTTATAAACATACATCTAATATATAGGCCTAAGAATACAAAATTCTAATCTGATTATAACTGAATAGCTAAAAACTTACAACGAAACCCCTGTAAAAATTTCAAAACTTTTGAGCTCTACCTTGCCCCCAATTGGAGGCAAAACAGTACATTTTTGCCCTCTGATTTCTTTTTTATGAAGCTCTGACATTTTTCTTTGATCTGCATGACTATATTTAACTTTGCTTCTCTGAAGTTTCATATTCTTGCAGGTTTATCCTCTTTTATTCAATCAAAAGTATACGATAAATTTCATGAAATCCTAATTTACAATGATACGGCTTATATGTAGGCCTCGAAATACCAAGCCCTAATCTGATAATAACTGGATAGCTAAAAAGTTACAACGAAACCTATGTAAATATTTCAACAGTTTCGAGCTCTATCTCGCTGCCAAATAGCAGCTATTGCCGTAATTGGCTGCAAAATAGTAAAATTATGGCCGTCAATTTCTTCTTCATGATGCTCTAGCATTTTTCTTTGATCAGAATGATTGTATTTGACTTTGCCTCTCTGAAACTTCATGTTCTTGTAACTTTATTCTCTTCTATTCAATCAAAAGCATACAATAAATTACATGAAACCCTAATTTATAATAATACGGATAATATATGGGCTTCAGGATACCAAACCATAATCTGATTATAACGGAATAGCTAGAAAATTATAACGAAACCCATGTAAAAATTTCAACACTTTCATACTCTACCTTGCCGCCAAATTGTGACTATTATCGTTAGTTGGCAACAAAAAAGTAAATTTATGGTCTCTGATTTCTTCTTCATGAAGCTCTGGCATTTTTCTTTGATCAGTATGACTGTATTTGATTTTTCTTCTTCTAAGCTTCGTATTCATGTAACTTTATCCTCTTTTATTCAATCAAAAGTGTACAATAAATTACATGAAACCCTAATTTATAAAAATATAGCTATTATATAGGCCTCGGAATACCAAACCCTAATATGATTATAACTGATTAGCTAAAAATTACAACGAAACCCCTATAAAAATTTCAAACTTTCAAGCTCTACTGTGCCACCAAATGGTGGCTATTGCCGCCAATTGGCGGCAAAACAGTAAATTTATGGCCACTGATTTCTTCTTCATGAAGCTCTTATATTTTTTTCTTTGATCTGCATGATTGTATTCGACTTTGCTTCTCTGATACTTCGTGTTCTTATAGCTTTATGCTCTTTTATTTAGTCATAAGTATACGATAAATTTTATAAATCTATAATTTATAAGGATACGGCTTGTATGTAGGCCTCAAAATATCAAGCCCTAATCTGATTATAATTGAATAGTTAAAAACTTACAATGAAGCCCTTGTAAAAATTTCAACACTTTCGAGCTCTATCTCATCGCCAAATGGTGATTATTGTCACCAATTGGCTGCAAAACTGTAAAATTAAGGCCTCTGTTTCTTCTTCATGATGCTTTGGAATTTTTCTTTGATCAGAATGACTGCATTTGACTTCTCTTCTCTGAAGATTTGTGTTCTTGCAAATTCGATCTCTTCTATTCAATCAAAAGTGTATGATAAATTATATGAAACCCTAATTTATAAGGATATGGATAATATATAGGATTTAAAATATCAAATTATAATCTAATTATAACTGAATAGTTTAAAAGTTACACGAAGTCCTTGTAAAAATTTTAATATTTTTGAGCTCTATCTTGCCGCCAAATGGCTGCTATTGTAACAGTTGGTAGCAAAAACGTAAAATTATGCCATCTGATTTCTTCATCATGAATCTCTGAATTTTTTTCCTTTGATCTGCATGACTATATTTGACTTTGCTTTTCTGAAGCTTCATATTTTTGTAGTTTTATCCTCTTTTATTTAATTAAAAGTGTATAAATTAAATGAAACCTTAATTTACAAGGGTACGGCTAATATATATGTCTCAAAATACCTAACCCTAATTGGATTACAACTGAATATCTAAAAATTTAAAATGAAGCCCCTATAAAAATTTTAATAGTTTTAGGCTCGATATTGCCTCCAATTGGCGGCAAAAGAGTAAAATAGTGGCCTTAGATTTCTACTTCATTAAGCTCTGGCATTTTTTTTGCTCTACATGACCGTATTAGACTTTGCTTCTCTGAAGCTTCGT
Source organism: Dracaena cambodiana (assembly GCA_036321105.1). Taxonomy (NCBI): domain Eukaryota; kingdom Viridiplantae; phylum Streptophyta; class Magnoliopsida; order Asparagales; family Asparagaceae; genus Dracaena; species Dracaena cambodiana. The sequence goes on along the minus strand of JAYEPQ010000014.1, from coordinate 18,942,322 downwards.
GTTCTTATAACTTTATCCTCTTTTATTTAATGAAAAGTATATGATAAATTACATGAAATCCTAATTTATAAGAATACCGTTTATATGTAAGTTTCGGAATACCAAACCCTAATCTAATTAAAACTGAATAGCAAAAAAGTTATAACATAGCCCTTGTGAAAATTTTAACACTTTCGTGCTCTACTTTACCACCAAATGGCAGCTATTGCCGTCAATTGGCGGCATAACTGTAAAGTTATGGCCTCTGGTTTCTTCTTCATGAAGTTCTGACATTTTTTCTTTGATTTTCATGACTGTATTTGACTTTGATTCTCTGAAGCTTCATGTTCTTATAGTTTTATCATCTTTTATTCAATCAAAAGTGTACGATAAATTATATGAAATCCTAATTTACAAGGATACGGCTAATATAAAGGCCTTGAAATACAAAACCCTAATCTGATTATTACTGAATAACTCAAAAGTTATAAAGAAGCCCCTGTAACAATTTAATACTTTCGAGCTCTATTTTACCGCCTAATGGTGACTATTGCCACCAATTGGCAGCAAAATAGTAAATTTATGGCCTCTGATTTCTTCTTCATTAAATTCTAACATTTTTTTTTTATTTGTATAACTGTATTTGACTTTGCTTCTCTGAAGTTTTGTATTCTTGTAGCTTTATCCTCTATTATTAAATCAAAAGTGCACAATAAATTAAATGAAATCCTAATTTACAAGGATACAGCTTATGTGTAGGCTTCGGAATACTAAATCCTAATATGATTATAATTAAATAGCTAAAAAGTTATAATGAAGCCCCTATAAAATTTCAACACTTTCGAGCTCTACCTCTCGGCCAAATGGCGGCTATTGCTTCCAATTGGCTGCTAAACTATAAAATTTTGGCCTCTGATTTCTTTTTCATGATGTTTTGGTATTTCTTCTTTGATCTGCATGACTGTGTTTAACTTCACTTCTATGAAGCTTCGTGTTTTTTGTAACTTTATCCTTTTCTATTCAATCAAAAGTGTACGATAAATTACATGAAACCGTAATTTAAAATGATATGGATAATATATAGTTCTCGGAATGCCAAACCATAATCTGATTATACCTAAATTGCTAAAAAGTTACAATGAATCTCCTATAAAAATTTCAACACTTTCGAGTTCTACCCTGCCACAAAACATTAAAATTATAGCTTCTGATTTCCTTATCATGAATCTCTGGCATTTTTTGTTTGATCTGTATGACTGTATTTTACTTCTTTTCTCTGAAGTTTCGTATTTTTGTACCTTTATCCTCTTTTTTTCAATCAAAAGTGTACGATAAATTACGTAAAACCATAATTTACAAGGATATGGCTAATATATAGAACTCGGAATACCAAATGCTAATTTGATTATAATTGAATAGCTAAAAAGTTACAACGAAACCCTGCAAAAATTTTAATACTTTCGAGCTCTATCTTGCCACCAAGTGGCGGCAAAAAGTAAAATTATGGCCTCTGATTTTTTCTTTGTGAAGCTCTGGCATTTTTTCCTTGGACTGTACTTGACTTTGTTTTTCTGAAATTTCGTGTTCTTATAGCTTTACCCTCTTTTACTCAATCAAAAGTATACAATAAATTACATAAAAAACTAATTTACAAGGATTCGGCTAATATATAGATCTCGGAATACCAAAAAATGATTACAACTGAATAGCTTAAAAATTAAAATGAAGCTCTTTTAAAAATTTCAACAGTTTTAGGCTCTATATTGCCACCAAATGGCAACTATTGATACCAATTGGCAGAAAAATAGTAAAATTATGGTCTCTAATTTCTACTTCATGAAGCTCAGGGAATTTTTCTTTGCTCTGCATGACCGTCCGTATTTGACTTTACTTCTCCGAAGCTTCATTTCTTGTAGCTTTATCTTCATTTTTTCAATCAAAAGTGTACGATAAATTACATGAAACCCCAATTTATAAGGATACGGCTAATATATTGGCAATGAAATACCAAACCCTAATCTGATTAGAACTGAATAACTAAAAAGTTACAATATAGGCCTTGTAAAAATTCCAACGCTTTTGGGCTCTGCCTTGCCGCCAAATGGCGGCTATTGTCGCCAATTGGCAGCAAAATAGTTAAATTGTGGCCTCTAGCTCTTCTTCATGAAGCTCTAGTATTTTTTCTTTGATCTGCATTATTGTATTTGACTTTGCTTCTCTAAAGCTTCGCGTTCTTGTAATTCTATCCTTTTTTATTCAATCAAAATTGTACGAAAAATTATATGGAACCCTAATTTACAAGGATACAGTTAATATATAGGCCATGGAATACCAAACCCTAATCTGATTATTACTGAATAGCTAAAAAGTTACAATAAAGCCTATGTAAATATTTCAACACTTTCGAGCTCTAACTTGCCGTAAAATGGCGGCTATTGCCACAAATTGGTAGTAAAGCAGAAAAATTATGGCCTCTGATTTCTTCTTAATAAAGCTTTGGTATTTTTCTTTGATCTGCATAACTGTATTTGACTTTGCTTCTCGGAAGCTTTTTGTTCTTGTATCTTTATCCTCTTTCATTCAATCAAAAGTGTACGATAAATTATATGAAACCCTATTATACAAGGATATGGCTTATATGTAGATCTCGGAATACCAAACCATAATCTTATTATAACTTAATAGCTAAAAAGTTACAACTAAGCCGTATAAAAATTTCAACACTTTTGAGCTCCACCTCACCGCAAAATGGCGGCTATTGCCGCCAGTTGATTGCAAAACAATAAATTTATGGCTTCTTGTTGCTTTTTCATGATGCTCTGGCATTTTTCCTTTAGTTATCATGACTGTAGTTGACTTTGCTTCTCTGAAACTTTATATTCTTATAATTTTATCCTCTTTTATTCAATCAAAAGTGTACGATAAATTAAATGAAACCCTAATTTACAAGGATAATGTGAATATATATACAACAGAATACCAAAGCATAATCTGATTAGAACTGAATAGCTAAAAAGTTACAACGAACCCCCTGTAAAAATTTTAATACTTTCAGGCTCTACCTTGCTGCCAAATGGCGGCTATGGCTGCCAATTGGTGGAAAAACAGTAAAATTATGGCCTCTGATTTCTTCTTCATGAAACTTTGTATCTTTCTTTGATCTACATGACTGTATTTGACTTTGTTTCTCTGAAGCTTTGTTTTCTTGTAACTTTATCCTCTTGTATTCAATCAAAATTATACGATAAATTACATAAAACCCTAATTTATAAGGATATAGCTAATATATATAGGCCTCAAAATACTAGACCCTAATTTGATTATAACTGAATAGCTAAAAAGTTACAACAAAACTCTTATAAAAATTTCAACACTTTTGAGCTCAACCTTGCCACCAATTGGCTGCAAAACAGTAAAATTATTGCCAATTGGCTGCAAATCTCTAACATTTTTTCTTTGATCTGCATGACTGTATTTCACTTTACTTCTCTAAATCCTCATGTTCTTGTAGCTTTATTCTCTTTTATTCAATCAAAAGTGTATGATAAATTATATGAAACCCTAATTTATAAGGATACGACTAGTATATAGGTCTTGAAATACTAAACCCTAATCTAATTATAAGTGATTAGATAAAAAGTTACAAAGACGCTTCTGTAAAATTTCAACACTTTCGAGCTCTATCTTGCAGCCAACTGGTGGCAAAACAATAAAATTATGGTCTCTAATTTCTTCGTCATGAATCTTTGACATTTTTCTTTAATTCTCATGACTGTATTTGACTTTTCTTCTCTGAAACTTCGTGTTTTTGTAGCTTTATCCTATTTTATTCAATCAAAAGTGTACGATAAATTACATTAAATCCTAATTTTCAAGGATTTAGCAAATATATAGGCCTCCAAATATCAAACTATAATCTGATTATAATTAAATAGCTAAAAAGTTTCAACGAAGCCCATCTAATAATTTCAACATTTTCGAGCTCTATCTCGCTGCCAAATGACGGCTATTGCCGCCAATTGGCTATAAAACGTTAAAATTATGGCCTCTTGTTTTTTCTTCATTAAGCTTTGGCATTTTTTTTATCAGCATGACTGTATTTGACTTTTCTTCTCTGAAACTTCATGTTCTTATCGCTTTGTTCTCATTTATTCAATTAAAACTGGACAATAAATTACATGAAACCCTAATGTATAAGGATATGGCTTATATATAGGCCTCGGAATGCCAAACTCTAATCTGATAATAACTGAATAGCTAAACAGTTACAACGAAGTCTCTGTAAAAATTTTAAAATTTTCCAGCTCTATCTCGCCGCAAAATGGCCGCTATTGCCGCCAATTGACTGCGAGACAGTCAAATTATTTCCTCTGTTTCTTCTTCATTAAGCTCTAGCATTTTTTTCTTTGATCTACATGATGGTATTTGGCTTTCCTTCTCTGAAACTTCATATTCTTGTAGCTTTATCCTCTTTTATTCAATCAAAAGTGTACGATAAATTACATAAAATCCTAATTTATATGGATACGGTTAATATATAGGCCACGGACTATCAAACCCTAATCTTATTGCAATTGGATAGCTAAAAAGTTACAATAAACCTCGTATAAAAATTTCAACAGTTTTAGGCCCTGAATTGCGACCACATGGCAGTTATTGCCACCAATTGGCAATAAAATAGTAAAATTATAACCTCTGATTTCTATATCATGAACCTGTGACATTTGTTTTTTGATCTGCATGACTCTATTTGATTTTACTTCTTTGAAGCTTCGTGTTCTTGTGGTTTCTTCTTTTTTATTCAATCAAAATAGTATACGATAAATTACATGGAACCTTAATTTCAAGGATATGGCTAATATATAAGCATCAGAATACCAAATCTTAATCTGATTATAACTGAATAGTTAAAAAGTAACGAATAAGCCCTTGTAAAAATTCAACACTTTCAAGCTATGCTTTGCCACCAAATGGCAACTATTTCTGCCAATTGGTAGCAAAACAGTAAAATTATGGCATCTTATTTGTTCTTCATGAAACTCTGGTATTTTTCTTTGATCTGCATGACTGTATTTTACTTTTCTTCTCTGAAGTATCGTGTTCTTGTAGCTTTTTCCTCTTTTATTCAATCAAAAGTTGATATTTATCTTATTTTTTAATTTATTTTTCTTTAATTAAATTTTCAGTTTAATATGCTATTTATATATTTATAAGAACAAATTAAATTTATCATTACTTCTAAATAATTATTATATAAATAATTTTTCTTTTCAAAATTAAAAATTTGTAGTTTTCTTGTTTAGAAAATCAAATTGGTTATTGATTAACATAATTATTTTGCTTCTACTTAATTAGGTAGATATTTATATGTATATAGCACATTTGATCAATTAAAAATAGACTTTCTATAACAATTTATAATAAACAACTTTCCATAATAATTTATAACAAAATAACTTTCTATACACATGAAGAAACCATTCATTTTCTAATAAAAGAGTTCATTATCTCTGCTAAATTCTATTAATTCTTTTGTCATTTTTTGGCTTAAGAATTTACCTAAAAAATATAGATTTTTTTTTTTTTAATTCTTCCTGTCCTAAAGGAACTGCTGGGGGTATAGCCCTTGAAGCTGTTGTTGTTTCTATTCAGGATGGTCCTCAAAAGATATATGGAGCTGGTGCTGAAATTGATTGAGTGGTGGTGATTGATGAATAAAAAAGATACTCCTGAATTTTGTTGTTTTGTTGCAAACAGTATATACTCTGCTAAAGATGATGTAACAGTTGTTTAGGAGTTTTGGTTTGTTTCTGACTTTGATTGCTCTTGACAATGTTTTGGCGGGGGATTTATCCTCATCTTATTCTAAAACAAAAAATAATAACTTGCTAAAATAATTTATAAAGAAATAACTTTTCATTACAATTTATAATAAAAAATATCATAATAAATCAAAATTAATTTTCCAGAAAAAATATCTTCATCTAAAAGTTAACTTTGATAGCAATTATTTAAAGTTATATACCATATATTCCTAATAACAATAATAAATTATTAATATTTCACGAAATAAAATATCAATTTAATGAGCAATAAAAATTTTATTTTCAAAAGAAAAAATTCTGTGTATATTATCTCATTTTTTGTCGATTATATAATATATTTTATTTTAATTTTCCTTAAAATCTAAAATTTTAAGATTCTCACCAACTCGATTTAAGGACATACGCTGCATGTTCAAGAATTTTATTTGAGCAAGTTATATATAAATTCGGTATATTCTCCTCTTGTATTTGGAAATTTCAACTGGTCGGTAGCTCAAGGACAAAATAGAAAATTTTTGGTATGACCGCTAGCAGCCGCAGAAGCTACAGTTTCATTCATTTTCCATCA
>JAYEPQ010000014.1:18903450-18925950 GCA_036321105.1 Dracaena cambodiana | reverse complement strand
ATCATGGTATCGGTCACAATAAATGGACCGAATACCTTTTTGCCAACTTGAATTCTAAGGATAGCTCGAAACTATCCATGGCATCCTCCTATCCCCATCTCAGAGATCGATCAACGTATAGTCAGGGGCCGTTACTTATTATACTATACTACTGAATCCAATGAAAACGGATACGGTCCTGGCACTTCATTCAAGAGCTACCATTATCAAGCCCAGTTTTCGGTCTCCAATAGAGGTCTCATCGCCGGGTTTTTGATGCTGTGGCTGAAGAGATGCGTCGTGCCGTCATTGCCCAAGGAAGCAATCGCAATGACCGTGGTATATCCAGCGGTTCTTCTAGCATATGGCCGACCCCTTGGACTTCTTCCTGCTATGGTGTGCAATCTGCAACATGGATTGCGGACACTCTGTCATGATTTTCTCCCCGCTGATAAGGTCAAGGGGAAAGGAAAGGGCAAATCGAAGGAGAGTGCCCAGCCGAAGACTTCAAACCCTAGGGTGGAGATTCCTTATACTTATATGATGGCATGGCTCGTTTTGCACTGCCCCTCTCTGATGAGTGCGGCTGAACGCCGTTCGGGTGAAAAGTGCTTTTTTGTGGAGCTGTATGAACGCTCTTCATGGAAGCACAATTATATGTCCCAAATTCGGAAGACTCTTCGTAGCTTTCAGAATTATGAGATCTTCCGGTGTTTTTCTGACTTTCCCGGCGGAGGATATGGGTTGAGACTGAAGGATGCTGTGGGAGCAGATAATTTTACTGCTTTATCTGCGGGAGCATTCTGGTGACTCCTCAACATCCGTCCCGGACACTTGGTATATCGTCAAGATATCAAATGTCTAATTGAACCGTACATCCCAAGTCGCTTTGCTCGCCAGTTCGGATACTCTCAACTCTTCGTGGATAATCCGAACAAGAATCTTTCTTACGAGGGGAACTTGTACGAAGGTGCCCGTGGCTAGTTCCATTTTGCGGCGGGCAGAACCGAAGCTGAATTCACTTTACCCCAGAAGTCGCCAGAACTAGCAATGACCCTCAGCTTCTGCACATGGTTCAGCATTGCAAATGCTGACGTGCCCGGCTTCTCTTCCATTCGCAGTTGTTGCAAGGAGATCGAGGCCTTCTACATTAGCCGCCAGGGTGCTTCTAGAGTGAGAATAAAAGGAATGGAAGAATTCCTTGGTGCCGCGGCTGAGCCTTCAGATGCCAGCGAGTCCGACGATGATGACGATAATGATGATGATAACAACCCTGACGTTGGAGGTGCTCCCCAACCTGTCGTTCTCAACCCTGGAGTCCAACTCTCAAACGCCGCGGTGCCTCAAAGAAAAGGCCTGCCAAGAAGCAGAAGTTGGCTCCAGAAACTTTAATAGCCCCCCAAGAAGTGGCTATTAAACATGCTTCAGACCTGCTATCTTCAGCCCTACCTCTAGAGCCGGCAAGGGAGGACGAACCTGATAAAGCTCCAAGTGTCGCCGAGGTTTTGGCTCCTCCGACCGTAGAGCCTGCTGCACAATCTGCGGCGCAACCAACGGGTAGCGAGACGGGTACGTTGTTGGAAACGACGGCAGCTCCTCCTTCAAGCCCAACAACTGGACTTGTATCTCCAGGTATGTTTCTTAATATTTCGTCTTTTGTCTGTTATTTTTACTTTGTAACACTATTTTACCTGTTTCCTGAGATGCAGGTGGTCAACTCCTCTCGCCAATGCACTCAACTACTCAGGGGGAGTCTGATGACAGGGTGGACCATTCGGGCGCTACTGACTCAGTGGGTGGTCCGGCAAATGAATTTGACGCTGACTATTTCACGCCGACCACATGTCCAATTTCCTCATCAATTCCTCCCATTGATGAATTAGGGAGTGACGAGAGAACGGAAGTTGTCATTGCGGCCGCCGCAAATGAGGCTACACCGTCTCCAAGTATGTCGTCTCCAACACCACCGGTCTGCTCTACTGAGACCTTTCCAGTGGTCTTCGGTGGACCTTCTGCTCCTCAGTCAGCGCTGCTAACATCGCTATCATTGTGGCTGCTGAGACACCTGCAACTCCTCCAGCTTCAAGTCTTCCAGCACGGGATGAGGATAATTTGAAGTTCTCGTTCGAAGCCACTTCCGTAAGTGAGGGAGCTTCTGGTGGAAATACTCCCTCATCTTCTCCTGTAGGTGGCGCTGCCCAAGTGATCTGTACTAGGCCGCTTCCCCTCAGGTTACTAGCTCTTCCAGATCTGCATTGGCTTTATTGGTTCCCCATATCCTGAATTTGGTGCAGGGACGGGCTTCTTCTTCAACTCCGGTAGCCACTGCTCCCCTGCCCGTGACATCTTCCTTGGCATTACCTGCTTTGCCTGCTGACACTTCAAATCCTCTTGAAGAACTTTTCAACTTCAGTGTCATTGATTTTATGCATTTACTAAGGAGATGTATCGAGATGGTCCTTGCTGGCCACGATTTCTTCAACTTCGCACGTCCAATGTTATTCTGCTATCTGAAAAACATCAAAGAAGTTGGGGGACGAGATCGAGCAGCTCCTTACCAGGCCCGCCTTGCAGTCTTAGAAGAGCAGGTGACCACGCTACACACGCTCCGTCAGACGGATGTGGAGGCGATCACTGAGATAGAACTGGCGCGGCTTCGGGCGGAATCAACGTTGCGTAGAAATGCTTTAAGGCAGCAGGAAGAGAGATGGTCTCAGGAGCTGACAGAGCTCGAAGCCAGCTGGGAATCCATTCTAGGAGATCTGAGGAGGGTGGACTCTGAGATTGGGGAGAGTCAGGCTGCCATTTCTAGAGCCCGGGAGACGATCGCCAGAGCTCGGGCCATCTTGATAGACAATGAACTCCGATTAGGGGAGTCTGTCAAGAAGCGGGAAATGTTGCTTCTCCAACAAGAACAGGTCAAGCAGGAGGAGACGGCCAAGAGCCGTGCTATTGAAGAGTCTCGTCAGCAGTAACTTGCAATAAATGACGATGAGTTGCGTAGACAGGCTCAACATACTGTAGAGTCATCTCATCGTCGAAATTTGGACGAGACGATAAATAAATTGAAACTCCTGGGAGACCCATAGTTTCCTCATTCTATTCTTTCATTTTTCTTGTAATAAGAACTTCGTAAACGGGAGAGAGATAACCTTTGATGGTTCTTCGAAATTCTTCTTGTATCTTCACCATTTTAATAAAGATGATTCTTTTGACTCTTTTATTTGTCGGCTTCAAAATAGATTTGTTTGCCCAACAAATAACTTGTTGTCAAAATGATTTATCCCTCTGTATCGTTTATGAATAATTTTCCGCACCATACTGTCAGAGGTGAGAATTTAACATGACAGGGTTTATGGGATTTTTAGCAAACCCTCAGCTATCAACGGATTTGATTAGCCTTTACCAACTACCGTTTGAGTTGGGCTAGTCATGTTATTCCCCTCAACATGGTGAGTTATCGAGAATTTCGTTTGGGCTTAAATGCCAAACTTTTCCTCTTCCCTTTGCCTTATCGGCGTTAGGTAATTCATACTTTTACCCCAGTATGATGGGTTGGCAAGAAACTGGTTCTCTTCCTATTACCTAGTCGGCGTTGGGCAATTCATACTTTTACCCCAGTATGATGGGTTGGCGAGAAACTGGTTCTCTTCCCATTGTCTAGTCGGCGTTGGGCAATTCATACTTTTACCCCAGTATGATGGGTTGGCGAGAAACTGGTTCTCTTCCCATTGCCTAGTCGGCGTTAGGTAATTCATACTTTTACCCCAGTATGATGGGTTGGCGAGAAACTGGTTCTCTTTCCATTGCCTAATCAGCGCTGGGTAATTTATACCTTTTAGGTCAGAGGCGCTCAATCGTGCATGCCTAAAAGAAAGATTGGCGGCTGTTCAAACTTGAGAACTGGCACACCAGGTTTTAGGTCAGAGGCGCCAAACTGCTCATGCCTAAGAAAAGACTGGTGGTGGTTCAAACTTGAGAACCAAACAGGAGGCGGTTCAAGGCTCTCTCGCGTAACTTGAACTGGGCGCACCAAACACACCAGGTTTAGGTCAGAGGCGCCAAACTGCGCATGCCTAAAAAGAAAGACTGGAAGCCGTTCAAACTTGAGAACTAAGCACACCAGGTTTGGGTCAGAGGTGCCAAACTGCGCATGCCCAAGAAAATACTGATGGTGGTTCAACTTGAGAACCAAACTGGAGGCGGTTCAAGACTCTCTCGCGTAACTTGAACTGGGCGCACCAAACACACCAGATTTAGGTCAGAGGTGCCAAACTGCGCATGCCTAAGAAAAGACTGGAGGTGGTTCAAACTTGAGAACCAAACACACCAGGTTTAGGTCAGAGGCGCCAAACTGCGCATGCCTAAGAAAAGACTGGAGGTGCTTCGAACTTGAGAACCAAACACACCAGGTTTAGGTCAGAGGTGCCAAACTGCGCATGCCTAAGAAAAGAGAGACTCGTACCTCCGGGAATATTTAAGAATAGTATTCTTCAGAAATTTGCCATTGATCGGCATCATCATCCTGTCGCCATTTTGATTCATCAAGCGATAGGCTTCACTAGAGTATACTGTCTCCACAATAAACGGTCCTTTCCACTTGGGTTCAAACTTACCCTTAGTTTTGTGGGTTAGCACCATTGGCCTTTTAACAGCCAAAACCAAGTCTCCTTACTTAAAGGTCCTTGGCTTAACGTTTTTATTGAACGTTTGAGAAATTCGGGCTTGATACAACTCAATTTGTTGTTGAGCCCTGAGACGCTTATCATTCAACGCCTCTAGTTCTCTCAATCTTTGCTGATGACGCTCTTCTGTCGTCATCTTTATGGCTAAAGCCACTCTTAATGAAGGAATCTGGACTTCGAGAGGTAAGACGGCCTCGCTTCCATAGACCAAAGAGAGTAGAGTAGCTTTCGTAGGGGTGCGAACAGTGGTGCGATAAGCCCACATGCACTCTCCTATCTTTTCATCCCAATCTCGTTTATTAGAAGAGACGAACTTCCGAAGGAGTTTAATGATCATCTTGTTGAAGGCTTCGGCCAACCCATTAGCTGCGGGGTTATATGGCGTTGAAGCAATATCTTTGATTCTGAACTTATTGCAGAATCTGGAGAATCCCTGACTGATGAATTGCGGACCATTATCATTAATAATCCGTCGGGGGACGCCGAAGCGTAAATGACATGATGCTTGACAAACTTGATCACATCTGTCATTTTCACTTCTTTCATGGGCACGGCTTCGGCCCATTTTGAAAAATAATCGGTTATTGCAAGAATAAACCGATGTCCTCTGGATGACGGAGGAGTTATAGGCCCCACAATATCCATCCCCCATGCTTCAAATGGCCAACTTGCAACGGTATTGTGCAAGTATTCTTGGGGTTGATGAATAAAATTGGCATGTATTTGGCATGCATGGCACCGTTTAGCGTATGCCATTATTTCCGAAATCATGTTCGGCCAGTAGTATCCCAGCCTTCTTATACGGCCTCCGAGTTTTGGACCGGGCTGATGAGCTCCACATACTCTATCGTGTATTTCTCTCAGCACTTCATCTGCTTCTGCTTTTGATATGCAGCGTAGCAGCAGACCATCTCTTGACTTTCTATATAAAGTCTGAAGCTTATGGTCACAATAAAATCTTTGGGCTTTCCTTTTTATTGAGGTGGCTTCCTTAGGATCTTCTGGTAATATCCCATGTAAAGCATAATCCACAAATGAAAATCGCCAATCACGGGGTTCCAAAGTTAGGCCTGCTTGGCATACTTCTTTATTTTGAAGAACAGTATCTGGACGGAGGAGCTCTCTGCTTCCAATAGTGAAGCTTTTAGCTTCGCCTTTCAGGATCTCAACGCTGCATGTCCTAAGGATGAGTTTCCACTTCCCATCACCGACGTGATGATAGACAATACTTGTGGTTATGAGAGGATGTTCTTTATGGATGGCTTTTCAGGATATAACCAAATAAAGATGCACCCAGATGATGAAAAGCATACAGCTTTCAGAACGCCGCTGGGGGTATACTGCTATACGGTGATGCCATTTGGGCTGAAGAATGCCGGCGCCACCTATCAACGTGCAATGAGCACTATATTCAAAGAGCACCTGCGCAAAACGGTAGAGTGTTATGTGGATGACTTGGCAGTCAAAAGTAAAAATAAAGAGGACCACCTTTAGGACTTAAGAATGGTCTTCGATCTCATGAGGAGACATCATTTAAAGATGAATCCCACTAAGTCATTTATGGGGGTGTCGAGTGGGAAATTCCTTGGGTTCATAATAACTTCAAAAGGAATTTTCCTCGACCCTGAAAAGGTAAAAGCAATTAGCGAGATGCCGCCTCCCCGCAATCTTAAAGAATTGAGGGGGTTACAAGGGAAACTTGCCTATATTCGGCGCTTCATTTCCAACCTATCAGGGCGATGCCAGCCGTTCTCTTGACTTATGAAGAAGGGGGTTTCCTTTGTATGGGATGAGGCATGTCAACGGGCCTTTGATGACCTTAAAGAATACCTCACCAAACCTCCCGTTCTTATGGCGCCGGTCCCTAGGCAGCCCTTCCTTATATATGTAAGGGCCATGGATAATGACTTAGGAGCATTACTTGCTCAATATAATGAGCACGGCCATGAACATGCCCTATATTATTTAAGCAGGACAATGATTGGGACCGAACAACGGTACACCCCGATTGAAAAAGAATGTTTAGACCTAGTGTTCGTTGTTCAGAAAATGCGACACTATCTTTCTGGGCAAACAATTCATGTCATATCACGGGTTAATCCCCTGAAAATTCAGATGACAAAGCCGGGATCCTTAAATGGCCGGTTGGCGAAATGGGCATTATTGCTGTCACCATATGATATGCATTTCGTCCCTCAAAAATCCACAAAGGGACAGGTGATCGCCGATTTTCTTGCAGACCATCCAATCGGGTCTAATTCCAAACAGACGTCAGAAGTCAACACAGTTAGCAAGGAACAACCATGGCAAATGTTCTTTGATGGTGCTGCCAGACGATCTGCTGCTGGAGTGGGGGTTGTGCTAATCTCCCCACATAAACATATATTGCCTAACGGTTACTCATTGACAGAACCGTGCACGAATAATGTGGCGGAATGCAGACAGATAGAGAGGAAAATAATTTATCTTTATTCATGAAGCAAGAGATTATAAAGAAGGAGTTATAGCTCTCCTGAAAGTTTCTATATATTCATCGACTCATCAATAACCTAACGGTGAGATTTCTCTACGGGGTGTTGGAGCTCAGTTCCCTGGTTCACATGCAAAAGATCTTCTCTGCAAATGTCAACTAGAATCTGTCATCTGAAATGAAGCACAAGTTGAATTTGAAGTGCTGCAAGCTCTTAGATGATCATCTCCATCGCTTTGGAAAGCAACAAAGATTGTCATCTAACAGAAATGGTCCTCAAGAAAACTTAATGGGCTGCCGTAAAGTTCTTGTAGCTCCTTCAAAAGTTTATCTCCAGGAGCCAGAGCTTGAAACCTGCAACTATGTTGTAAAGCATATGCTTCTGGCCTCCTTAGAGTTACTTTCGTGGATGAAGATCGATGGACCCACATACACTCCTCTTCAGAAAGGATCGGACTTACTGCAAAAGGAACAGAATTTCTAAAAGTGTGAAAGCGCGGAGCTAAGCTAATTCCGCGTGCAGTAAAAGAAATAGCCTCGCGCTTCAAATGCAGAGGATGACGCGATAACTTCGCGTAAAAGAGGGACAAAGTTTCTCTCTGTTATTTCCTTCTCTTTCATAGCTTCGCAACATCAAGCGACTGCTAATCAAAGATAGCCTCGCAAATTCATTGCGACTGCTAGTCAAAGATAGCCTCGCAGATTCCTCGCGACTGCTAATCAAAGATAGCCTCGCGATTCATCGCGACTTCTAATCAAAGATAGCCTCGCAGATTCATCGCGACTGCTAGTCAGATAAGTCCCGCATTTCAAGCGCAGGGATGACGCGATAACTTCGCGTAGAAAAAGAACAGCGTTCCTCTATGTCTTCTCCTTCTCCTTTAAGCCTTACGGCCGGAGAACGGCGATCTCGCCGGTAAAGTAAACAATTGGCCGGATTAAACCGAGCCAAAATATCTCAGAATGGTTCTTAGAAGACCAAGAGTTAAGTTTTTTTTACCTCCGGAAGACGCTGCATAGGCTGGTTCACCGTCGCGTCTACTTCCACGGCCGCTGCCATTAACGCCGGCCAACGTGCATAAAGCCAAATTCTTCTGGAGAGACATCCTAATGATGAAAATCTATGGAGAGTTAAAGGGAGATCAATTGAAGATCGCTCATTGACATCGCTCACTCGGTTGCAGGAGTTGAGAACTCTTCAAAATCTTCGAATGAAGAAGAAGATGAGCCGAGAAGCTCTATTTAAACAAGATTTCCGTCGCTTGGTATTCGGCGCAGAAATTCGGAGTAGTTAATGAAGCAATTACTCATTTCACTGAAAATGAAGTGAAGCTGATTAGCTCCGCGTAGGCGAGCATAACGCGAAGGAGACTTGGTATTCTAACTCCGCGTTTTCAGTTTGAAGATCCAAAGTATTTCAAAATTTGCTAAGTTTAAAGCCATTTTGAAAACTTTGGAGGGGGTTCTGTTGGCAGTGAAAATTTCTAAGTAAAAAGGATTTACCACAACAGAACGCGGAGCTAATCCATAGCTCCGCGTCTGGCTATTTTTAGCCTCGCATTTGAGTAAACGCG
This sequence comes from Dracaena cambodiana, assembly GCA_036321105.1. NCBI lineage: Eukaryota > Viridiplantae > Streptophyta > Magnoliopsida > Asparagales > Asparagaceae > Dracaena > Dracaena cambodiana. The sequence goes on along the minus strand of JAYEPQ010000014.1, from coordinate 18,917,242 downwards.
GAGATGTCTGATAGCTCCGTGTTAGCTCCGCGCACTGGTTATTTAGCGCCGCGTTTTGATGCATTAAAGCTTCGCGTGAGCAGATAACCAGAATCTTAAATTGATTGAGATTATGATTTGGGCTTATTCAAATACCAAATCAAATCCAATCAGAATTCAAAATCAAGAGATTTAAATCAATATTAAATATTTGATTGGAATCCTTGATGAGAGCAAATTCTATTCAGATAGAAACTCTCTCAAATCTTCCTGGGGGTATAAATACCTTCTTGGTGAAACCTTAGAAAGATCTTTGGATTTTTTTTGGAAGTTTTGGTAAAGTTCGAGTTACGCGTGAGAGCCTTGAACGAATCAAAACCAGAGATCAGAGGTCTTCTTCTTCCTTCTTTCGATCCTTCGGCAATTCAAGTACGCGAGAGAGCCTTGAAGCCTTTTGTGATCGTCTTCCTCTTAGAGAATTCAAGTTACGCATAGAGCCTTGGATTCGTGAAGAGCAAAGACCAAGAAGATCGTCTACAGTCGGCCGATATCTTCAAAAGAGAAGATTTCAATGTACCGATCGTCCAAAGGAACTACTATAGATCCCATCGCCACTGATCCCACACAACACATTGTAAAAGAGAGAGATTGCAGTATAAAATCCTCTCGTTTGTTCTCTTTATACATCTTGTTCACTTCTATTGTAATTTAAGTTAATTCAATGGAAGGAAGCAAAGGAACTTTTGCGGTGAACAAACTGGCGACCACAGTGGGAGCCATCTCTTTCACTGATGAAGAGATTGTGGCGCAATCGGACGTTGACTTGATCGGATCTGAAGTAGACACGCTGGTCGTTGAAATCGAGCAGCAGAAGTACGAGGAGTTCCTCTCCTCCGGATCAGGTGACTTGGATGAGACACGGCACTATCGTCGCGTGTACTCTAATGCCCGAGTGACGGGTAAAAAGGTATCCACCGAGAGACGGGGATCTTTGGAGACTGCGGCTATAGGACCGGAGTTCACACAAGAAATCCTAGCCGAGGATGAGCTTCCGACTGCCGAAGAAGACCTGGGAACTGGATTGACCAGAACCCAACTCCGAAACAGGAACCGGAGAGCGAGGCGTAGAGCCCTCAATGCCCATTTTGGACGCGGAGCTAATACCAGAGGACGCGAGGCTATGGTCCCTCGCAAACTAGCTCGCGCTACCCGCGAGACCAGTCTCTACCGCGTTAAACGCAAAGTTACAACTTGCCTTAAAAGCAAGGAAAAGCCAGCGTGTGATATTCCGCGCGAGGCTATTGCTGAGCCTAGCGAGAGACGCGAAGCCAGCAAGATTTGCGCTAGTCGCAAAATATCTGACACTCGCAAGAGACGCGAATATAAAAATTCTGTAATGCCAGCTTGTGATATTCCGCGCGAGGCTATTGCTGAGCTAAGCGAGAGACGCGAGGCTGCTTGCGAGAAACGCAAGACTTATGACACTCGCGAGAGACTCGAGTATAAAAATTCTTTGAAGCCAGCGTGTGATATTCCTTGCGAGGCTGATACTGAGCCAAGCGAGAAACGCGAGGCCAGTAATACTTGCAATAAACGCAAGACTTCTGATACCCGCGAGGAATGCGAGGACGATTGGCAAATAGTTGTCAGTCGTAAAAATCGTGCTAGGTGCGAAGCTATGATCTGCGTTAATCGCAAAGATAAGCTAGCGTGCAAGAACTCCTCTTCACGCGGGGCTATTATTCCAGAAGCCAAATTTCTGAAGACACGCCAAGCCAGTGAGAAACGCGAGGCTAATGTGGCAAAACGCGGAGCTATTCTTCAGGCTAGCGATATAAAACGCAAGGCTACTTCTAAGCCCCGCGAGGATCAATCTGACTGCATAACCAGGGCTGATCATTCAAAGAAATTTCAGTGGGTCCCTAGACCCGCCCAAAAGTCAGATAGACTTCGTGATTCCATGGTTAAAGATGTTGATCTCAGGGATTATCTTTCCAAGAAGAGAAGCATAGATCAACTTCAAAATGAACCTGTTTGTCACTGTCAGCTGCTCATGATGGCAGTATCCGCTGTAATGAACAACTGTGGCTGCATCAAGAGCAGGGTATCTGTGTTTGATCGATTGACCGAGTCGGACAAGAACCCTACAAAGAAACCAAAGACTGCTTCCCTAAAGCACTGGAGAGCTGTAACCTCCAATATGGTGAGAAAAGGAAAGAAAATTATAGAGACGGATGATGATTCAGAATCGAGCGATGAAGAACCGCATCGTGTTACTCGACTAAAATCAGGAGCCGTCCCGCCTCGAAATTATAAGAGGCTCGCAGGGGGTTTTTACGATGAGGACAGCGATAATTCAGCTATAGCCTCACCTCGTTCCTCTGCATCGTCTCGACTACAAAAGTCAGCATCTCACATGACAGATAAATCTGATGATATCAATCAGAGATTTGAAGCTCAAGAAAGAATGATTCGAGAGCAGCAAAAGACGATTGAAGGCCTTAAAGTCATGCTATCAAGATTTGTTGAAGATAATGTCAAAAAGGTCAAGGAAACTCCAAATGAAGAAGAACAGGAGGAGAAAGCCCACTCGATGCACGAGGACGAGGATAGATTTTCTTTTCATGATCCGCATGAAGAAAAGCTTGAAAAATTACATAATCAACTCGAAGCTTTGATGCATAAAAAGGAGTTGAAAGAAGCAGGGGTCTCAAGACCGTATCCTCCTGAATGGGATACGATATCATACCCACAGAAGTATAAGCCGCTCAAGCTAGAGCCATACGACGGGAAGGGATCGCCCAGTCAGCATATATATTACTTTTTGTCCCAAACATGATATTTAATGGGTAATGACCCCATCATGACCAAAGTATTCGCAAGTACTTTGCGAGGGCCTGCCTTTACTTGGTTTATGCAGCTGCCCCCAGGTACTATTAATACCTGGTTAGATGTAGAGAAATTATTTCTCTCACGTTTCTTCGAGGATGATACCGAGATTACGGTTCATTCCCTCCTTGCAACTAGACAAGGGGAACAAGAAACGGTAAAAGAATTTATAGAAAGGTTCCGGGAGAAGTCCGTGCATTGTAAACACGGAATGGTCCAGGAAACTCTTGTCGAGACTTGTCGACACAATCTTAAGACCAACGTGCTCCTAAAAACGGGGGCCGTAGAGTCTAAGACATGGAGGGATCTGCTCAAACAGGGAGAGCAAGCTGAGGATTTGATTCGTCGAGTTGAAGAATCTCGTTGATCAAGAAGTGCTGGGGGTAGTAAGTCATATACCCAGAATAGCAGCAATAAGAATAAAGGAAAAGCAGTGATGGCATCAGAAGCTGCTCCTCAGAGATCCAGCCCTCCATCGAAGTTGAAGCCCCAAAGTCAGCAGGGCTCAAGGTAAAATAGACCGCAGCAGAAAAGAAATTATACTTTCAAGGCGGAACAGACACCTATCCTCTTTCACTTGCTCCAGAAAAAGGGAATGCTAAAACTTCCGGAAAATAAGAAGCCAGAAGACGCTGGTAAGACTAAAGATCCCAACTACTGTCTCTATCACCGAAATGTTGGGCACCCTACCAGGGATTGTTTTCCCCTTAAGAACAGAATCCAAGCACTAATAGAAGCTGGAGTTCTGACGCTTAAGGAAGAGCAGAAGAAGGTCACTGCCAATATGGCAACCATAGTGGTTGGAACCCACGAGTTTCCCGTAGGAGTGACCCCAATCCCAAAGGGTAAGATGGTCACAAAGAACCTTGATCCTCACAACAAAGCCCAAGAAGGACTTGTCCCTGTGACGACCCAAAAGGGGGAAGTCATGTGGGTTCATCTTGATTTGCTAGAGGATGAGCAATGGACTACTACAAGAGGTCAAGGGAAGAAGCGGACTGTCAATGCTATTTTCGCAGATATAAAGGAAGAATATATAGTTCGGGAGCCTTCACAGATTCTGAAGAAGTGCCCGAAACTATGACCACTCATCAAGATGGGGCAGGCCCTTCAGGTACTCGATCCGGGAAGACATATCTTAAGGACTACTCTAGAGTAGATCCGAAAGACATTTATGCGGAACTCGCAAAGCCCGCAAAACAGAAAGGACTTCGCTTCCAGAAGAATCCTATTAGAGAGGAAGGAGCCAGCGAGACTACCTTCAAGTTTGACATAATTGCTCAGTTGGCGAATATCCCAGCACGAGTAATGCTTTACGAATTGTTGAGATTATCAAAATCAACACGTGAAGCTCTAAGAGAGGCCTTGGCAGACTCTGAGTCATTCCTAGCTCAGATTATCGAGCCGGCCAATGAAGAAGAACAGGACTCTTGCCCCCGCTGTCACCAAGTGAGGAGGCATATCCCACAAATCATCTTTTCTCCATAAGACATGCAGGTGAGGAATATAAGGCACAACAGGCCTTTATATTTCACCGGATATGTCGGATCCATAAAGGTGGACCAAATTCAGATCGATCCGGGTTCTGCACTAAGTGTCGTACCTAGAAGGTTGATGCAGCTGTTGGGGATCTCCCTCCATCGTCTGACGCCAACCAATACAATGATATACGGGTTTAATGCCAATAATAGCCGTCCCCTCGGAAAAATCCGACTCTGATGTCAGATCGGGGATTTGAGGACGAAAGCTACATGCTACGTTATTGATGCAGATACCTCATACAACATTTTGTTGGGGTGGCCTTGGATCCACACTCACATGATAGTTCCGTCAACCCTCCACCAATGCATGAAATATTGCGATGAAGAAGGAGAGGTCCGGACACTAATTGCTGACAAGCAACCATTCAAAGGGTTGGAGAATCACTTCACGGATGCTGCACTGTATAAACCAGCCCATGAGATCTCCAATGACAATCCTAGCAAACCTCCAAAGCCCGATGACAGTGGCAATGAAGCCGACACTGAGTACGAGCTTCTTGGAGAAGATGATGGGGGTGATTATGAAATCAACCCTTATTTAGATTTCAGTTCGAGTCTTGATAATATAGTGAATGTAATAGAAAGTGAGTGGGTTATTAAGGAAGACATAAAGTTAGTCTACGAGCATGCTGTAGCTACTGAGTCTGAACCTTCTTGTACTTCCACTGAAGTGGATGGCCTATCCGAACTTGAAGTTCCGGCGGCATATCATTTGCCACTTAGGTCATCCCTCCTCTCTCGATCAAGAATAGCTGAGGAGAAAGGTCACTACTTCGAAGTGCCTCCTCGGAGAGGATCCCAAAGGCCGATTATGTTCGGTAGGGTAATTACGTCACCTCGGCAAAAATAAAGCAGTGAAAGTGATGAGCAAACATCACCCCAATTTCACATGTATGAACAAAAACCCCGCCAGATGATGGAGAAGATGGGTTATAATTTTACCCAGAAGCCGGGATTGAACTTTGGAAAAGGACAATAGAACCTTATACCCTCGTTCAGACCAAGAGGAAAGAGCCCTGATTATTATCAGAAGACTCGCAGGGGGTTGGGCTATGTATCTACTCCACCCTCATCACCACTAAAAGATGAAGAGAGTTCTTCGGCCAATGAAGATACATCTTCACCCGACCATGATTCGGATATAAGTACCGGCACCTGGTTTCAGTCCTTGACGGCCAATATGGTTTCAGCCGCACCAGAAAGCAACGAGGAACCAATTGATGTCCAAGATGATTCCTGGGCTAAGCATATGGACACTCTCTGGGATGTCCGCTTTAAGCAGCATGATCCGCCCACTGAAGACAAATTGGTACAAGTCAACATGGGAACGAAAGAAAACCCGAAACCCATCTTCATAAGCGACACTCTAACCCCATTGGAAAAGGAGGAACTTATATCTCTCATCAAAGAATATATAGATGTGTTCGCATGGAATTATGAAGACATGCCTGGGCTTGATCCTCAAATTACCACACACCGGTTAAATATAAAAGAAGATGCCAAACCTGTTAAACAACAACAGAGGCGTTTTCGACCGGAATTGATGGAGGCAATAGTTGCTGAGTTCAATAAGCTTATAAAATCCGGATTCATCCGTGAAGAACAGCACCCTGATTGGGTTGCCAACATAGTGCCGGTTCGTAAAAAGAACGGCAAAATCTGGATATGCATCGACTTTCGGGATCTCAACGCTGCATGTCCTAAGGATGAGTTTCCACTTCCCATCACCGACGTGATGATGGACAAAACTTGTGGTTATGAAAAGATGTCCTTTATGGATGGCTTCTCAGGATATAACCAAATTAAGATGCACCTGGATGATGAAAAGCATACAGCTTTCAGAACGCCGCTGGGGGTATACTGCTATACGGTGATGCCATTTGGGCTGAAGAATGCCGGCGCCATCTATCAACGTGCGATGAGTACTATACTCAAAGAACATCTGCGCAAGACAGTAGAGTGCTACGTAGATGACTTGGCAGTCAAAAGTAAAAATAAAGAGGACCACCTTCAGGACTTAAGAATGGTCTTCGATCTCATGAGGAGACATCATTTAAAGATGAATCCCACTAAGTCATTTATGGGGGTGTCGAGTGGGAAATTCCTTGGGTTCGTAATAACTTCAAAAGGGATTTTCCTCGACCCTGAAAAGATAAAAGCAATTAGCGAAATGCCGCCTCCCCGCAACCTTAAAGAATTGAGGGGGTTACAAGGAAAGCTCGCCTATATTCGGCGCTTCATTTCCAACCTATCAGGGCGATGCCAGCCGTTCTCTCAACTCATGAAGAAGGGGGTTTTTTTTGTATGGGATGAGGCATGTCAACGGGCCTTTGATGCCTTAAAGAATACCTCACCAAACCTCCCGTTCTTATGGCGCCAGTCCCTGAACAGCCCTTCCTTATATATGTAAGAGCCATGGATAATGCCTTAGGAGCATTACTTGCTCAATATAATGAGCACGGCCATGAACATGCCCTATATTATTTAAGCAGGACAATGATCGGAGCCGAACAGCGGTATACCCCGATTGAAAAGGAATGTTTAGCCCTAGTGTTCGCTGTTTGGAAAATGCGACACTATCTTTCTGTGCAAACGATTCATGTCATATCACGGGTTAATCCCCTGAAAATTCTGATGACAAAACCGGGATCCTTAAATGGCCGGTTGGCGAAATGGGCATTATTGCTGTCGCCATATGATATGCATTTCGTCCCTCAAAAAGCCACAAAGGGACAGGCGATCGCCGATTTTCTTGCAGACCATCCAATCGGGTCTAATTCCAAACAGGCGTTAGAGGTCAACACAGTTAGCAAGGAACAACCATGGCAAATGTTCTTTGATGGTGCTGCCAGACGATCTGCTGCTGGAGTGGGGGTTGTGTTAATCTCCCCACATAAACATATATTGCCTAACGATTACTCATTGACAGAACCGTGCACGAATAATGTGGCGGAATATAACGCACTCATTATCGGCCTGAAGATGGCTCTACAACTGGGGGTGAACTATCTAGAGGATATGGAGACTCTAAACTCATCGTTAATCAGATGACGGGCGAGTATGAAGTCAGACATGAAGCCCTCATCCCCTATTATCAGCTAGCCATTGAACTAGCAGGGTACTTTGAGCAATTTTACATCTCTCATATATCTCTGAATGAGAATGTATATGCAGATGCCCTTGCCGCATTAGCTGCAACATTGGTGATCCCGCTAGGCGAAGCTAAAAGCGTCGCTATTGGAAGCAGAGAGCTCCTCCGTCCAGATACTGTTCTGCAAAATAAAGAAGTATGCCAAGCAGGCCTAACTTTGGAACCCCGTGATTGGCGATTTCCATTTGTGGATTATGCTTTACATAGGATATTACCAGAAGATCCTAAGAAAGCCACCTCAATAAAAAGGAAGGCCCAAAGATTTTATTATGACCATAAGCTTCAGACTTTATATAGAAAGTCAAGAGATGGTCTGCTGCTACGCTGCATATCAAAAGCAGAAGCAGATGAAGTGCTGAGAGAAACACACGATGGAGTATGTGGAGCTCATCAGCCCGGTCCCAAACTTGGAGACCGTATAAGAAGGCTGGGATACTACTGGCTGAGCATGGTTACGGAAGCAATGGCATACGCTAAACGGTGCCATGCATGCCAAATACATGCCAATTTTATTCATCAACCCCAAAAATACTTGCACAATACCATTGCAAGTTGGCCATTTGAAGCATGGGGGATGGATATTGTGGGGCCTATAACTCCCCCGTCATCCAGAGGACATCGGTTTATTCTTGCAATAACCGATTATTTTTCAAAATGGGCCGAAACCATGCCCATGAAAGAAGTGAAAACGATAGATGTGATCAAGTTTGTCAAGCATCATGTCATTTACCATTTCGGCGTCCCCCGACGGATTATTCATGATAATGGTCCGCAATTCATCAGTCAGGGATTCTCCAGATTCTGCAATAAGTTCAGAATCAAAGATATTGCTTCAACGCCATATAACCCCGCAGCTAATGGGTTGGTCGAAGCCTTCAACAAGACGATCATTAAACTCCTTCGGAAGTTCGTCTCTTCTAATAAACGAGATTAGGATGAAAAGCTAGGAGAGTGCCTATGGGCTTATCGCACCACTGTTCGCACCCCTACGAAAGCTACTCCATTCTCTTTGGTCTATGGAAGCGAGGCCGTCTTACCTCTCGAAGTCCAGATTCCTTCATTAAGAGTGGTTTTAGCCACAAAGATGACGACAGAAGAGCGTCATCAGCAAAGATTGAGAGAACTAGAGGCGTTGAATGATAAGCGTCTCAAGGCTCAACAACAAATTGAGTTGTATCAAGCCTGAATTTCTCAAACGTTCAATAAAAACGTTAAGCCAAGGACCTTTAAGCAAGGAGACTTGGTTTTGGCTGTTAAAAGGCCAATGGTGCTAACCCACAAATCTAAGGGTAAATTTGAACCCAAGTGGGAAGGACCGTTTGTTGTGGAGACAGTATACTCCAGTGGAGCCTATCGCTTGATGAATCAAAATGGAGACAGGATGATGATGCCGATCAATGGTAAATTTCTGAAGAAATACTATTCTTAAATATCCCCGGAGGTACGAGTCTCTCTTTTCTTAGGTATGCGCACTTTGGCGTCTCTGACCTAAACCTGGTGTGTTTGGTGCGCCCAGTTCAAGTTACGCGAGAGAGCCTTGAACCGCCTCCAGTTTGGTTCTCAAGTTTGAACCACCATTAGTATTTTCTTGGGCATACGCAGTTTGGCGCCTCTGACCCAAACTTGGTGTGCTTAGTTCTCAAGTTTGAACGGCTTCCAGTCTTTCTTTTTAGGCATGCGCAGTTTGGCGCCTCTGACCTAAACCTGGTGTGTTTGGTGCACCCAGTTCAAGTTACGCGAGAGAGTCTTGAATCGCCTCCTGTTTGGTTCTCAAGTTTGAACCACCACCAGTCTTTTCTTAGGCATGCGCAGTTTGGCGCCTCTGACCTAAAACCTGGTGTGCTAGTTCTGAAGTTTGAACAGCCGCCAATCTTTATTTTAGGCATGCACGATTGAGCGCCTCTGACCTAAAAGGTATAAATTACCCAGCGCCGATTAGGCAATGGGAAGAGAACCAGTTTCTCGCCAACCCATCATACTGGGGTAAAAGTATGAATTGCCCAACGCCGACTAGGCAATGGGAAGAGAACCAGTTTCTCGCCAACCCATCATACTGGGGTAAAAGTATGAATTGCCCAACGCCGACTAGGCAATGGGAAGAGAACCAGTTTCTCGCCAACCCATCATACTGGGGTAAAAGTATGAATTGCCCAATGCCGACTAGGCAATGGAAAAAGAACCAGTTTCTCGCCGATAAGGCAAAGGGAAGAGGAAAAATTTGGCATTTAAGCCCAAACGAAATTCTCGACAACTCACCATGTTGAGGGGAATAACATGGCTAGCCCAACTCAAACGGTAGTTGGTAAAGGCTAATCAAATCCGTTGATAGCTGGGAGTTTGCTAAAAATCCCATAAACCCTGTCATGTTAAATTCTTACCTCTGACAGTATGGGGCGGAAAATTGTGCATAAACGATACGGAGGGATAAATCATTTTGACAACAAGTTATTTGTTGGGCAAGCAAATCTGTTTTGAAGCCGACAAATAAAAGAGTCAAAAGAATCATCTTTATTAAAAGGGTGAAGATACAAGAAGAATTTCGAAGAACCATCAAAGGTTATCTCTCTCCCGTTTACGAAGTTCTTATTACAAGAAAAATGAAAGAATAGAATGAGAAAACTATGGGTCTCCCAGGAGTTTCAATTTATTTATCGTCTCGTCCAAATTTCGACGATGAGATGACTCTACAGTATGTTGAGCCTGTCTACGCAACTCATCGTCATTTATTGCAAGATACTGCTGACGAGACTCTTCAATGGCACGGCTCCTGGCCGTCTCCTCCTGCTTGACCTGTTCTTGTTGTAGAAGCAACATTTCCCACTTCTTGACAGACTCCCCTAATTGGAGTTCATTGTCTATCAAGATGGCCCGAGCTCTGGCGATCGTCTCCTGGGCTCTAGAAATGGCAGCCTGACTCTCCCCAATCTCAGAGTCCACCCTCCTCAGATCTCCGAGAATGGATTCCTAGCTGGCTTCGAGCTCTGTCAGCTCTTGAGACCATCTCTCTTCCTGCTGCCTTAAAGCATTTCTACGCGACGTTGATTCCGCCCGAAGCCGCGCCAGTTCTATCTCAGTGATTGCCTCCACATCTGCCTGACGGAGCGTGTGTAGCGTGGTCACCTGCTCTTCTAAGACTGCAAGGCAGGCCTGGTAAGGAGCTGCTCGATCTCGTCCCCCAACTTCTTGATATTTTCCAGATAGCGGAATAACATTGGACGTGCGAAGTTGAAGAAATCGTGGCCAGCAAGGACCATCTCGATACATCTCCTTAGTAAACGCATAAAATCAACGACACTGAAGTTGAAAAGTTCTTCAAGAGGATTTGAAGTGTCAGCAGGCAAAGCAGGTAATGCCAAGGGAGATGTCACGGGCAGGGGAGCAGTGGCTACCGGAGTTGAAGAAGAAGCCCGTCCCTGCACCAAATTCAGGATATGGGGAATCAATAAAGCCAATGCAGATCTGGAAGAGCTAGGAACCGAGGGGAAGTGGCCTAGTACAGATCACCTGGGCAGCGCCACCTACAGGAGAAGATGAGGGAGTATTTCCACCAGAAGCTCCCTCACTTACGGAAGTGGTTTCGAACGAGAACTTCAAATTATCCTCATCCCCTGCTGGAAGACTTGAAGCTGGAGGAGTTGCAGGTGTCTCAGTAGCCACAATGATAGACGATGTTAGCACCGCTGACTAAGGAGCAGAAGGTGCACCGAAGACCACTGGAAAGGTCTCAGTAGAGCAGACCGGTGGTGTTGGAGACGGCATACTTGGAGACGGTGTAGCCTCATTTGCGGCGGCCGCAAAGACAACTTCCGTTCTCTCGTCACTCCCTAATTCATCAATGGGAGGAATTGATGAGAAAATTGGACATGTGGTCGGCGTGAAATAGTCAATGTCAAATTCATTTGCCGAACCACCCACTGAGCCAGTAGCGCCCGAATGGTCCACCCTGTCATCAGACTCCCCCTAAGTAGTTGAGTGCATTGGCGAGAGGAGTTGACCACCTGAATCTCAGGAAACTGGTAAAATAGTGTTACAAAGTAAAAATAACAGACAAAAGACGAAATATTAAGAACCATACCTGGAGATACAAGTCCAGTTGTTGGGCTTGAAGGAGGAGCTGCCATCGTTTCCAACAACGTACCCGTCTCGCTACCCATTGGTTGCGCCGCAGATTGTGCAGCAGGCTCTACGGTCGGAGGAGCCGAAACCTCGGCGACACTTGGAGCTTTAGCAAGTTCGTCCTCCCTTGCCGGCGCTAGAGGTAGGGCTGAAGATAGCAGGTCTGAAGCAAGTTTAATAGCCACTTCTTGGGGGGCTATTAAAGTTTCCGGAGCCAACTTCTGCTTCTTGGCAGGCCTTTTCTTTGAGGCACCGCGGCGTTTGAGAGTTGGACTCCAGGGTTGAGTAACGACAGGTTGGGGAGCACCTCCAACGTCAGGGTTGTTATCATCATCATTATCGTCATCATCGTCGGACTCGCTGGCATCTGAAGGCTCAGCCGCGGCGCCAAGGAATTCTTCCATTCCTTTTATTCTCACTCTAGAAGCACCCTGGCGGCTAATGTAGAAGGCCTCGATCTCCTTGCAACAACTGCGGTTGGAAGAGAAGCCGGGCACGTCAGCATTTGCAATGCTGAACCATGTGCAGAAGCTGAGGGTCATTGCCAGTTCTGGCGACTTCTGGGGTAAGGTGAATTCAGTTTCGGTTCCGCCCGCCGCAAAATGGAACCAGCCATGGGCACCTTCGTACAAGTTCCCCTCGTAAGCAAGATTCTTGTTCGGATTACCCACGAAGAGTTGAGAGTATCCAAACTGGCGAGCAAAGCGACTTGGGATGTACGGTTCAATTAGACACTTGATATCTTGACGATATACCAAGTGTCCGGGACGGATGTTGAGGAGCCACCAGAACGCTCCCGCAGATAAAGCAGTAAAATTATCTGCTCCCACAGCATCCTTCAGTCTCAACCCATATCCTCCGCCGGGAAAGTCAGGAAACACCGGAAGATCTCATAATTCTGAAAGCTACGAAGAGTCTTCCGAATTTGGGACATATAATTGTGCTTCCATGAAGAGCGTTCATACAGCTCCACAACGAAACACTTTTCACCCGAACGACGTTCAGCCGCACTCATCAAAGAGGGGCAGTGCAAAATGAGCCATGCCATCAGATAAGTATAAGGAAGCTCCACCCTAGGGTTTGGAGTTTTCGGCTGGGCACTCTCCTTCGATTTGCCCTTTCTTTTCCCCTTGACCTTATCAGCGGGGAGAAAATCATGACAGAGTGTCCGCAATCCATGTTGCAGATTGCACACCATAGCAGGAAGAAGTCCAAGGGGTCGGCCATATGCGAGAAGAACCACTGGATATACCACGGTCATTGCGATTGCTTCCTTGGGCAATGACGGCACGACGCATCTCTTCAGCCACAGCATCAATGAGACCTTTTTTGGAGACCGGAAACTGGGCTTGATAATGGTAGCTCTTGAATGAAGTGCCAGGACCGTATCCGTTTTCATTGGATTCAGTAGTATAGTATAATAAGTAACGGCCCCTGACTATACGTTGATCGATCTCTGAGATGGGGATAGGAGGATGGCCATGGATAGTTGTCGAGCTATCCTTAGAATTCAAGTTGGCAAAAAGGTATTCGGCCCATTTCTTGTGACCGATACCATGATTACGCGCACCTGCGAGGTCAGCACAAATACGATAATGGCACATCATCTCCCAGTATGTGGCATAGACACATTCATCCTTAGCCATCAATATGTTTAACTCCTCGGTGGACGGGATGTATTCTTCATAAGGGACTTCATCCATGGAAAGCCCGAAAACCTCGAACATCTCGTGGAGAGCGAACCCTAGCTAACCCACTGGTGTAAAGAGAGTGCAGGTCTCGGGGTTGTACATCTCCAAGAGGCAGAAGAAATGATAAGCACTCTGGGGGAACCCAAACTGGACATTCCTGATGGCTTTATATAAGCCGATATCCTTTAAGATGGGCTCGTGGGAATCCAACATGTACTGAACAAGGCGGGCCCACCACACGTTACTAGAAGAATAAACCCAGCCAGGCATCCTAAAGTCGCTAGCCAGGTACTGACCATCCTTCGTCAGGAACTCGCTTAAGAAAGTTCGTGCGCGGGATGGGACTTCTTCTACTGGAAGCTCCTTGCCAAATCGGCCTGGAAGCAAACCAGTAATACATCTGGGGGGACCATCTTGATAAACCC